>QFEN01003835.1:37677-47899 GCA_003316125.1 Auricularia polytricha
TTTTTTGGTATCCTTGTTTATTGTCCGGTGGGGCGGAGCCCTATAGTAGACAATACATACACTATTTACTGTTATTGGTTTGCGTCATTGGGTTGTGGTGTCTTTGCTAATGGTCCCGGCATTAGCGAGGACGGTTATGTCTGTTGAGACATCTGGGGTTTGGGGGGAGAGACATCTCCGAAAGTCTGTTCAAGTCTTCTCGTGCGGGCGATGTAGCGGAACAAAGGTTTGATGAAGTCTTCATTGTTGAGAAGCTGGTGAAGTTGACTTATGCCGGTTCCAGCTTCTTGACGAAGTGCTGCGCGTTGTTGAGCGTAACGTGGGCATACTAGTAAGAAGTGCTTGACTGTTTCCTCGTGTTCGTTGCATTGCAGGCATCGTGCTGTGGGGGATTTGGATATGCGGTGTAGATGTTTGTTGAGGGGGGCGTGTCCGGTGCGAAGCTGAAAGAGGAGCGAGCAGTGACGGCGGGGGAAGTTTTCGATTAGGTTTGAAAAGTGACTGGACGGGGTGGACTGGTCTATGGTGCGCATTCTCTCATATCGCGGCGATTGTTGCATTATTGATTTCGCCTCGTGTTTGATCTTCACATTGAACGTTTGCTTTGCCGTTGCCTTGCTGTGCGGTAGTTTGGTGGGGAGGATTGGTCTGGTTTGGAGTGATCTGGGGAGGAGACGGCCTTCCGATGCATCCCCCCTGGCTGCCCTTTTTGCACGTTCATCTGCGGCTTCGTTCCCCGCTATGCCCTTGTGGCCTGGAGTCCATCTGATGGTGAGTTTCCTGCCGTCTCTCTCCGGGAGAAGTGTTCTGAGGTCGTCGTGGAGCTTATCGACGAGGTAGTGACCGGGCTGTGATTGGAAGGCGATGGTGGCTCTGATTGCTGCCTGGTTATCCACGCCTAGTGCCATCGTCCCTTCTCCTCCTGCCTCCCTCAACAACTCTACCGCCAAAATCATACCCACTATCTCTGCCTCATACACGGTGTGTTCCCTCTCGCTTCCCAAGTAAAACCTTCTCTCGCTGATCACCGTGTTCCCTCTCATCAGGACTGCCGCCCCTCCTACTCCCCCATCCACTGCTGACCCGTCGGAGTAGACCCTCAGGTCCTCCTTGGCTTCATTCTCCTCCCTCACGGCGTCCTTCTCTCCCTTCGCGATGCTTATGGTTGTGTCCGGTTCCCATTTGGGAGAGTGACGGACTGACAGGATCTTCTCCATCTTTCCTGGGTCTATTCTGAACTCGTTGAAGAGTTGGTGTAGCGGTGATGGGTGCCGTTTCTGCTTCGTGAATTCCCTCTTTTTGCAGTAGTTGAAGGCGGTTTTGATGCCATTTGCCAGTGGGTGCGACTCTGGGAGGGTGGACAGTCTGAGGGTCGCGTGGTGGCACATTTTGCGCAGGGCTTGCTGAAAAGGTAGGATATTAGCGTGACAGTCTAGAAGATCAGTTGCTGATGATCGAAAACCCCCTGTTATTATCAAGGTTGCCATCCTTTGGGTGCGAGCCATTAGTGAAGCGAAGCTGCGCGCTCCCCGTCCGCCTTGTTTTCCTCTACCCTTTGCGACCAGCCCGGAACCCCATACGTCGACGGCGTAGAGCATTTTGGGGAGAATAACGCTGTTGTACAGTCGCTTCATCAAACGTCCGTGAATGCCCTTCGTTGGTTTGATCATGCGGTTGCAGGTGAGAGTATACTTGGTACCCTTGGCCGCGGCGTAGGCCGCATGTTCTTTGAAGTTCAGATCTTGGTCGAATATCACCCCTAGGAACTTGTGCGATTTTGACGGTTGGATGGTGTGGCCTTGTATAACAATAGGAGGTCGGGGGGCGGGGACTGTTTTGCGATGGTCGTCTGCGCTGGGGATGCGTTGTTTTGACAAGCAAATGAGTGCCGTTTTGTCGAGCTCGAATTCGGCATGGTGTAATCGACTCCATTCTATGGCTCCCCCGTTCTTTTCCATCATCTGTGTGTGTTTATCATTAGCTTCCTCATAAGACTTGCCGTTTGCGGCAAGCGCTACATCGTCTAGGAACCCCAGACTAAGTTCACCTTTGCGGGGGTGCGGGTTAGCAATTCTTAACACGTCAGGGTTATAACAGATGAAGCCTAGCGGAGAGAGAGGGCACCCTTGGTCAATGCCGCCTGTAACATTGAACGGTTCTGAGCGGTAGTCGTCAAAGACGAGACTTGTTTTCCGGTCATTAAGTCTGTTCTTGTACCACTCCGTGTACTCTCGTGGGATACCTAGTTTGCGTAGGTTGTGCAGGAGTCTTGATACTACCACACTCGGGAATGCAGCTTTGACGTCGAGGAACAAGAGCGAGACAAATTTGTTCTTTGACGCCCATGAATCTGTGATGAACTTGGTTAGTAGGTGAAGCGAGTCCGTTGTTGAGCGTCCTGGACGGCCCCCAAAGTGTGTTGATGGGAGTAGGTTGTGCTGCTCTGCTAAATATGTCAGATCGTCGGCTACGCAGGAAGACAGAATCTTAGCCATGGTGTCGAGCAGTGTTATTGGGCGATAGGCTTTCGGGGCACTGTAGTCCGGTCGTCCTGGTTTCTGTAATACAATGGTTGTCGATTGTTTCCAGGCTTCTGGATAAATGCCTAAAGAGAATGTCGCTCGAAAGATAGGTGCCATGAAGGGGACTAGCAGATGTGCGCTTCGTTTGAATACTATGTTGCTGATTCCGTTTGGTCCCGGGGCCTTGTGTGGTGAGAGGCGGGCGATTGCTCTGTGTATTTGTTGGTCAGTGATTGGGGTGAACTCGCTTACTGAGGGGGGATATGCCTCTTCTTCATCTAAGAAGTCATTAGCTGGGGTGGGACGAAAGAATACTTCATAGAGCAGTTCGCTCTTTCGAGCGTTGTCCTGCGTCGTGGTTCCTGGGGGTGCTGTTGGGTCTTGAAGTGTCTTGATGCGAGTGTGAATTTGATCCGCGGGGTTGCTTGCTGCATATCTATGAAAAGACCACATGTCTGTAAGTGTTAGTTCTTTGAGCCATTCCCTCCAGTGATCCTCTTTCGCCTTCTTGATACTCTCCGAAAACTTGTTCCACGCTATCCGGTACTCCTCGTGGATTGGGTCCCTCCTGTTCGACAGTCTTGCGTGTGACTTACGAGCTATTTTGTGGACTGCCTTGCATTCCCTATCGAGGTCCTTGGACCACCAGCGTTTCGAGTACGGTGAAGATTTGGTCTTGGGGACACATTTGTTGACCGTCTCTTCTATGGTCTTGGTGAGTGCTTCGAACGCTTGGTGGAACTGATGCGCTGATGTGATGTCTGCTGGCGGGGGTAGATGGTCAAGTCGATTAGATAGCTTTTCATTGAAGTCTTCCCAGGAGACTTGACGGTAGTTGAGTTTGGGGGGGGGAGAGGATCGTTCTGGACGGAGGTCGAAGGAGCTAATGATCGGAAAGTGGTCAGTGACGACGGGTCTAAGATGGTACTCTACCTTGCAGTGTTCAACTGCTTCTGCTAGTTCTGGGGAGCAAAATACGTTGTCTGGACAGGTTAGGTTCTTCGTGTTAGACGCCTCTAGGGTGGCGATTGCTGGGGGCAGTACTTGTACAAGATCATATGTAGCGAGTAAATTTATTAACAGGCTTGCGGCGTCTAGGTTGGCTGCCGTGAAGAGGTGATTATTGTGAGGCATCTCCCACATGGGGTGATGACGGTTGAAGTCTCCTAGCCAAATTAAGTGTTCGTTAGTGTGGTTCTGTCCGCCTTGAGCGGTTTGAGGTATGTTACGTTGGGAGGACACGTGTCTCTCCAGAAAGTGTACAACGTGATCGCTATCACACGGATTGTAAATGTTATATACACGCACCTTGCCGAATGTTCCGGTGAACTCGAGGGCCATTACGTTGGATGATTTGATAGGTATTATATGCCAGTTGTTTTTTGAAAGGCGTTTGTTCACTAGGATTATAACCTGCGTGCGGTTTTGGGATGTGTGGTGGTCAGTGGGGTATAGCACATCCCAGTAGGTCCTGAGGTTCGACGTGTTCGCTAGATTGACGGGGTTGAGGAAAGGTTCTTGAATGCACGCTAGATCGAATTCGTTCGGGTCCAGGCTCCTCAGCATGTGTTCCCATGCGTGAGACGATTTTCTGAGGTTTTGTTGCCAGATTCTGAAGTCTTCTCGAGGCGGGTTGTTGTTTGGTGTATCAGACATTAGTTCCATCCTGAGGTGATTTGCGCGCTGTCAGTGATTAGTATGTCGTCAGGTGGGGGAGTTGGGGACCAGTATCTGGTGGAGTCGTGCATTGATGGGCGTGGAGAGGAGGAGTCACCGTGTCGCTGGTCGTGCTGGGGTTGAGTTGTCCACATGTTGGTGAGACGGGTTTGGGTTTGGGATCTGGGGCCTAGTGGGATGTTGTTCGGGTTTCGGGGGTTGTCGCGTTGTTGACTCTGTCGTTTGCGGCTTCCAACCGTGTGCCATTCTTGACGGTTGCGCTGGGGTGGTGGGCTACCTGCGTGACCATGCAGTCACACAGGTGCATTCTTTCCCTTCTTCTGGCCATTTTTATGTTGACCTATGGATGATTCATCATTCCACACCTTCACCTGCAGATCAAACACGTTAGGATGCACACGGCTGTGCAAGTTGATACCAGACTAATCAGAAAACGCATGATGGATGTTGAATGTGCATAGGTTTTGCATCAGTGTCGCACTACCCCTGACTGTGCATCCTTATCAAATTATCGTCCGATGACCGCGGTAGAGAGGGAGGAGGTGCACATGGGGTGACGGGTCCTGAGGACAAAATAGGCGCATTGGAGGGAGATTAGGTATCAGCCCAAGTGGGGGAGGTGGGTTAATACTGTGTTTGAACCTATTCAATTTGTCATTTGCCCGGGTGTCATACCGACAGGTCAAGAGACCTTAGATGAGCGACAAACTTTTTCAATAGTCGCATCTCACCTAGGCATGTGTTGGATTGATGAACTACTTTTTTTTCACTGATGGAACTCCTGATTTTGACTTGATTTCGCACCACAACACTTAATCCAGCCAATCAATGGCTTTGAGGTAGGAAAAAACATTCATTCCCATCATACTGATTTTGATTACAGATACAATCGAGGAACTTTCTACTTGATTTTGCCCGCAATACTTACTTTAACCAATCATGGACCCTTGGGCAGGAACTAATAAATCATCCCATCATGCCGATTTTGGCGATGCAAGCATTGGAGGGTGGTATATCTAGCACGGATGCCGTCGTCATACATCCACCAAGTTTTCCACTCCTTCACACCCATCTCTAGAACATGACTCTAGTCTCAAATGCTTCTAGTTGGTGGCCGCTCATCAATTGGTGGTGTCTTTTCAGCTATTTTGCAGGTTCGTGGAGAGCTGGTCGAGTGATGTCAGTGATGTTCCGATCTGACCTTGACTGTGGTCCCGCAGTTGCCTCCTCTGCTGCAGTGATATACGATTGGAGTGAGTAAGATAGTATTGAAGAATAATTGATATCCTGATTTTATGCTGATGACATTTCCAGTACTGACACTCGGACAAGAGGTAGGTCAATGCCATCGCTGGAGTGTTCATCTAGCTAAGAAATGTGTTGATAGGTTGAACTGGTCTGGGTAAGTAGAGTCGCATTTCACAAGAACGACGGCGTACAATTAATTTGGAGCAGAGGCAACGCTGGTCCCTGATGACTATTTTATACCTCAGTGTGCGTACCAATACAGTTGGTAAGTTGTGATGACTCAAAATATTCTAGATACTATTGGCATTCGTACTACCTACTTGGTCTCTCTCTTGCTTCTTGGTACTATACAGTGATTCACCATCGACACTCAGCCCCCCGCCGTTACGTAACTCGTTACTCATAAGCAGCGTGCCTCGCATTTGTTTCACCTCAGCGTTTTTTCTAACCCACACTGAGGTATGTTGATATATTCTCGTAGACCTCACTCATAGGCTAATGTACCCTAGACTTACTCGCTCCAGGTACATAGCAATATTAGTGTTTGTTCTAACCCACGCTGAGACTTACTCGCTCCAGTCTACAGGTTATGAGCCCTGAGCTTTAATTAGCTCGAAAATCAGACTAGGAACAATTAGACTCGCAGAACACGTTGAGGACGCTCAACCACCGATCACAATTCAAATAGCTATTCTTATCGTCCACCTTGCGTAAATCTGTGATCGTCACCTATCATCCATGGGAAAATTCGATCATATTGCGGAACTGCAAGGCGCAGACACCTACCCAAGCTGGCGCAGGGCAGTAAGACTTGCCCTTGCTGGAGAAGGCTTGTGGAACCACTGCAGCAGTGGCGCTGACCCTAATGACGTCGCTGAGTATGCCAGCAACATTCCAGCCCCAGCATTAGCAGGGCAACCGACTCCGGATGAGCGGAAATTAATGAAGGAATGGCTGAAAGAGGACGCACAGGCAAAAGCCATCATCGGACGAAAACTTTCCCCGGTGGTGCAGAACATGCTCGACGAGAGCTTCTCAGCACGCGATCAATGGAACATGTTAGCGAAGCGATTTGCGTGCCTAGATGTAACTTCACAGTTTGAATTACGCACCCAACTCTTTACAGAGAAGCTGAAAGACGCCGAGGACGCCTCTCGCTACATTGGGGTGTTCGAAAACGGGTGTCGGCGCTTTGCCGAGATGGGGGTGACGTTCACAGATGAAGAAGCAATCTGGATGCTTCTTCACAGCCTCCCCGATACGCCGCAATGGGTTGTATTCAGAAGCCTTGCAATCGGCACCTACAATAACCAATCCTCCATCGCTTCTGCCTCATCAGCAAACCCCACACCGAAAATGACGTTCGAACAACTTGCAACATCGCTCTCTGAGGAAGCGAATCATCAGTGTGGTCAACTGAAGCTAGCCAGACCTGGATCAGAATACGCAAATGCCGCCAACACTATGACACAATCATACCCTGAACGAAGGGTAAATTCAGTAACCGGTGTACGGATTCACAAACATAACCCCAAGGGCATCCCCTGTGAGAATCCGGCCTGCTCTGGGCTGCCTCGATCCCTTACACACGATCACGAGCATTGCATGCAACAGGGGGGGGGAATGGAAGGGAAAACACCTTGGGGGCAAAAGGGTGGGAAACCGAAAAGGGATGTCGCAGCTACTGCCACCGAGGTAAAGGCAGGCACCAACGTCAACAACGTTACCGCTACACCTACATCTTCATCCAACTCCCAATCTGCCAACCTGGCGTCAGAATTGTCCCATAGACGGGAACTCTCCTGTGCAGTCATCGAGGAGGTCGCTCCTCACCTTGCAGACTTATCACTCCTCGCATCGCAGTCCCTATCCACCATTTTGGACTCTGGCACCACCTCCACCCTAATCACCGACCGTTCATTCTTCTGGACGTACTCTAGCAGCTCCCTGGTGACAGTCAAAACGGCTAATCATGGCTCACTCCCAACATCTGGTCGAGGTGATTGCCTTGCAGAGTTGACAATCAATGGTCACACTCGCAGAGTGCGACTTACCAATTGTCTTCACGCACCGGGTGCTCTGGTCAACCTCCTGTCAGTTGGGCACATGTTGCAGAAAGGGTGGGAGTGTAATTTCAAACCACACCCATCGCGCTGTCAATTGGTGTTCAGAGGGGAAGCTCTTGGTGACATTCCCCTACACGGCAATTTGTGCCCAGTAGATCTGAAATTTATCCGTCCAGACTCGCACCAGCTCCAGCGCACCTTACCCAACGAAATGACGGCCTTCGCACGGACACCATTGACTTGGGATCTCTGGCATGCTCGCCTCGGCCACATTGGTGGTGAGGCTGTTAAGCGGCTCCCTCTTATCACCACTGGCGTGAAGGTTGAAGCACATACACCTATTCAGCGCTGTGAGCCTTGTATAGTCGCTAAACACCCCCGAAAACCATTTCCTTCTTCGACAGAACCTCGCGCAGCTCACCCACTGGACTTGGTGCACTCTGACTTGTGTGGGCCATTCCCGGTGGTCACTCCGCATGGAAAACTTCACTTTGTCATTTTTCTCGACGACCATTCCAACCTTCTAAACCTCCAACTCCTCACGACGAAAGATCAGGCACTTGATGCCTGGCAGATAGTCAGGAAGCGGTGGGAAAACCACATGGAACGGAAGGTTAAGGTTTTTCGGTCTGACAATGGTGGCGAGTTTCTGAACGCTGCATTCACTCACGCTCTCCAGGACGCTGGAATAGAGCGACAATTGTCTGCGCCCTATGCGCACCAGCAGAACGGCAAGGCCGAAAGGGCGATGCGGACCATAGAGGGTAGGCTCTTCGCCATGCTCGAGACTGCGCAACTCCCTGCCAACTTGTGGGGGGAGGCAGCTCTTACAGTCTGCTATCTGTGGAATAGGAGTGAGTCTCGCGCTCTCCCCCCTGGAACCACGCCCTTCGAAATCGTCAATGGCAAACAGCCAGACCTCTCGCACCTGCGCATATTCGGCTCTCGTTGCTTCGCACGCATCCCAACCGAACTGCAGGCCAAACTGGGCCCCCAGTCACGTCAGGCTGTATTCCTTGGTTACCCCGATGGTTCAAAGGGCTATCGGCTGCGCGACGCAGTGTCTGGGACTTTTTTTGTCTCACGGGACGTCATTTTCGATGAAAATGTACCTTCTATTGCGCACACCCACAATTCTGACTCTGACTCTGATGAGGACGACCCGCCACCTGCCCAACACGCGCCTGTGCCATCTGCTCTGCCTCATTTGCCAGTACAACAGCCAGCTCCGCTACAACAGATCCGCAAGTCTGCGCGTACACGTGTCTTGACGGAGGGTGGGAAGGCTTTGGCAGCTGATCTGGCAGCGTCAAAGGCACGCTTGGACGAGTTGCGTCGTGCTCGAGAAGATCGCATGGCTCAACGTGCACAGACTGAGGGGGTGCGTGACGAGCTCACAGACACCCCTGCACTCGACCCCGCACTCACACCAATGCCTATGAACCTCGAAGTCGTGGAACCAAACCCAGACGTGCCCGACGTGTTTGCTAATTTACTCATTGAAGAGCACTCTAACATAGCAATCCGCAGCAATCGTAGGCGCGACCCTGCGAGTCACGATTACGATATGTCCATCCCGCCAGCCACATTCGACGAAGCGATTCTACGCTCTGATCGCGCAAAATGGCTAGACGCCATGCGTAAAGAGCTCCAGATCATGCAAGAGATGAATGTGTATGAGGTGACGAGGCTTCCAGAGGGGCGTAAAGCGATCGGGAACAGATGGGTTCTGGAATTTAAGGATGACAACAAGGGTGGGTCCTCCTTCAAAGCTCGGCTCGTGGTGCAGGGTTTTTCGCAAATCCCCGGGATCGACTACGGCGCAACGTTTTCCCCGGTCTTGAAGACTGCATCTCTACGCGTCATCGCGTCTGTGGCCTGCAAGAATAATTGGAATCTCGAGAGTTTCGACGCTCGGCGAGCATTTCTCTGGGGGGTGCTGAAGGAGGAAATTTATATGCGTCAGCCAAAGGGTTTTGAGGACGGAGACTGGAAGGTAGTCGTGTGGAGGATGTTGCGCACCATCTACGGGCTGAAGCAATCCGCCATGGAGTGGTATGAAGAGGTCAGGGCCGTGATGGAGGAGCTTGGTTTCACCCGCTGTGCGGTTGACTATGCGGTGTTCGTATACGACCGTATCGCACATACTTCAGTCATTTCCCTACGTAGAACCCCTGCCCCGGATGTGCCAAAAGGCCGTAGAATCATGGCCAGCCAGTCCTCGGCCGGTGCATGTAGAATAGGTGCTGGCCGGTGTACTATCTGATTATCACCTGAGTATCATTATTTCATGTAGGATGAGTGCTGGCCGATGTATAATATGACAATCTCTTGTATCTTATGTGTAGGATGGGTGCTGGCCGGTGTATAACAGGCCAACCTCTGTCATGTAGGATGAGTGCCGGCCGGTGTATAAAATAACAATTTCTTGTATCTTGTTGTAGGATGTGTGCTGGCTGGTGTATAACAGGCCAACCTCTGTCATGTAGGATGAGTACCGGTCGGTGGATGATATAACAATTTCTTGTATGTAGGATGGGTGCTGGCCAGTCTATAATATAATCATCTGGTTCATGTAGGATCAGTGCTGGCTGGTGTATAACAGGCCAATCTCCTCTGCCATGTAGGATGAGTACTGGCCAGTGTATGATATAACAATTTCTTGTATGTAGGATGAGTGCTGGCCAGTGTATGATATAACAATCTCAT
>QFEN01003837.1:7696-41354 GCA_003316125.1 Auricularia polytricha
GTAAACGATTTTCGTGGAAGTAACAGCTTGCCGTCCCCGATTACATAATGATTTTATCATTAGAAAAAGTATATACTTTGAATTGGCAACGTTCACCAAGGTCCAAGACAGCCTGACGCTTCATGGACTCTAAGCGTGAGCGACATAACTCCAAGGCGCGCCGATCTACAGCAGGCTCGAGGAAAAAGGGGAAGTCGCGTAATAAAAGTAACGGTGTTGTCCCTACAGCCGATGCACCTGATCCCAACGCCCCGATCCTCGAATACAAGTCACTCGAAGACAAGGAGCGCGACAGAAAAGAGAGGCTCGTAAGAGAGGTCTGTCCGTGATATTCCCGAACGCTAGGAGACGCTAATTTTTTCCGAAGCTTGCAGCACAGTCGGAATCCAAAGTATCGAGACAGAAGCGGAAGAGGCTGGAAAAGTATGTTGTGCGTCAATCTCCTTGCCTTCCAAAATATTTGTAAAACGGTTCTTGCAGGAAAAAAAGCTAAGAAAAGAAGAGAGACTCGTGATTTTTGAGAAGCTAGCGTATGTCAAGCTCCCGCATTTTATTGTCGCATCTCCACAGCAGTTTGTAGTCAGACGCAAGCGCAAACTTCAAGCCTTGATCTTCAATCATCATCTACTCTTGGTACAGGAGCCACTTCTACAGCTCGGGAACGTCTGGAGAAGCTAGAAGACAAGGAAGTACGTCACGCCATGGAGGGTCAGCCCAATAAACGTCGACGGCGCCATAACAATTTTACTGTCCATGATCACGGAGATGGCGAGGGCGAATCTGACGGGATGGATGGAGTTGACTTCGAAAAAGTTGATCGGACGCCAGAGCAGCATGATGAACATGAGGGCCTAGGGATGACGGAATTCATCGCGGATCCTCCTACGGCTTCAACAGTCTCGCAGCCAGCCAGTCTATCCACTTTCGTCGTTGGCGGAGCCCTTAAACGCAATCCTGACGGCTCTGTTGTTGCACCCCTAGTCGTGAATAAAAAGAGTGAAAAGAGTCGAATGGTATGTAACCCCTAACCGGGGGACTATCGAACTGACATTTCTGTCAGAGGGCCTCCTTCCCGAGCTGGAAAAGAAGAGTGCCTCCGACAGGGGTTTCAGAACAGGAATCAGAGTCATCATTTGACAGTTCTGATTCAGCTTATGATACGGACGAAGAACAGCACAACGAAGATCGAGAAGGGGGAAACTCGGCGGAATGTTCAGACGAGGAAGAAGAGCGCCCTCTACCTGCTAAGAAACGCCTTGGCTTCAAGGAGTGGGCCATAAAACAACTAAACACAGCGCAAGGCCACGATACTACTGAAGGGACACCACCGTCTCTCGAAATCGAAAATCCCGCTGCACCTCCTCCCAAAAAACGAAAGGCGATGTCGTCACAATCGAATTCAATGCGCGGCCCCCTGGGTGAAGACTTAAAGCTCCCTTCCACGTCTTTTGCGGAACGCATGACGAAAACCCAAGAGACTTTCTCTAAATCTTCTTCCAAAAGCATACAGTCAGTGTCTGTCATTCGTCCCCTTGATATCCAGGAGTCCAGGATGCAGTTGCCTATCATTGCAGAAGAGCAGCTCATTATGGAAACCATAATGCTTAATCCAGTGGTAATTATTTGCGGTGAAACTGGTAGCGGAAAGACTACTCAGATCCCACAATTTCTCTACGAGGCCGGGTTTGGTGATCCTACTGGAGGTTAGTTTGCTCATGTGGGTATATCTAATGATGATTGACATTGGTGTGTGCAGTGAACTCGGGCATGATAGGAGTTACGCAGCCAAGGCGAGTTGCGGCAATGTCAATGGCATCTCGAGTGGCTCGTGAACTGTCCTTGACCTCCTCCCGCGTGTCGTACCAGATCCGATATGATGCAACTGTGTCTCCTTCAACCACGATCAAGTTCATGACCGATGGCGTACTTCTGCGTGAACTTGCCACCGATTTCTTGCTCTCAAAGTATTCGGTGATTATTATCGACGAAGCACACGAGCGTAGTATGAACACCGACATCTTGATTGGTGTCCTTAGTCGAGTAATCAAGCTACGCGAACAAATGTGGAAGGAGGGCACAGAGGGCACGAGACCACTACGGCTTATCATCATGTCGGCAACCCTACGCGTCGGCGACTTCGCAGAGAACCAGACGCTCTTTTCGTCACCACCTCCGGTTGTCAATGTCGATGCTCGCCAACACCCTGTAACAGTACACTTCAACCGGCGGACGTCTACTGACTATGTGCGCGAAGCGGTCAAGAAAGCGGCCAAGATTCATGCCCGTTTGCCACCAGGAGGTATCCTCATATTCTTGACAGGGCAAAATGAAATTCAGGGCGTCTGCAAAAAGCTCGAGGCACGATATGGCAGAAGAGCTCTGGAGGCAAGAAAGAAGAGAAGACAAGTTGTCCAAGCTTCTTCTATTTTTGCAGAATCCATCACCAGTGAAGCCCCTTTTTCTGTTGCTCCGGTTCACGGTGAGGAATTTCAAGCAGTGGTCTGATGATTTCATCTCACCAAGGTACCCACAGCCGATATTGAGGCCGAGGATATCGAGTATGGCGTTCACGAGCAGGAATTAGCACTCGATGTGGACGGAGACCTTGCGGAGGAAGATCCTGAAGGCCTTGATAGCGACGACGAAGATGGCGTCAACGCTGAACTTGGCATCGATATCGAGGAGTGTGATGGTAAATTTCTGTTGTATTGATATTCAACGAGCTCAAGCAAAATGAATCTAGTCCCAATGCAAGTCGTCCCTCTGTACTCGCTCTTGTCGAGCGAGAAACAGATGCGAGTTTTCGATACACCACCAGCAGGCTATCGTTTAGTGGTAGTATCAACAAACGTTGCGGAGACCTCCCTTACGATCCCAAATATACGGTATGTGATCGATTGTGGTCGAGCGAAAGAGGTATGAACATCTCGATCGATAGTGAGAAACACGCTCTGACAGTGTTTAAAGCGGCATTATGATATGGCGAGCGGTATTCAGTCCTTTCAGGTCAGCTGGATCTCCAAGGCTTCTGCTGCCCAGCGAGCCGGTCGCGCGGGTCGTACAGGTCCAGGACATTGCTACAGACTCTACTCCTCCGCTCTTTATGAGCATTATTTCGAATCGTTTTCACAGCCTGAAATTCTGCGCACGCCGATTGAGGGCGTCGTGTTGCAGATGAAAAGCATGAACATTGACGCCGTGGTCAACTTCCCTTTCCCAACTCCTCCAGATAGGCAGGTGTTGAAAAAGGCTGAGACAGTCCTCACTCGTCTTGGCGCGCTCAGTAGTGCACCTCTCGTATCGAAAGCGGGGGTTTCTATGTCAACGATCGGGGGTCAAGTGACGGCTCTGGGGAAGGCAATGAGCTTTTTCCCGCTTTCTCCACGCTTCGCTCGAATGCTTGTTGGGAGTCAACAACATGGTTGTTTACCCTATGTGATTTCGATTGTGGCAGCTATGTCGGTCGGGGACCCTTTCCTTCGTGAAGAGGGGTTAGATGCCGACAGCGAGTCTGATGCTGACGATGAAGGACTGGCACACATCAAGAGCGCTTCCATCAAAGCGAAAGAGGCGAGGAGGACCCGACGGCGGGCATTCTTTGAATCTCAGCAGGCTTGTCTTCCAGCTGTTTGTGTAACATTTTGCTGAACACTGAAACAGGTTTATGGATCGCTGGGAAACTTCAATAGTGACATTTTTAAACTCCTCTCGGTCGTCGGGGCCTATGAGTATTCTGGAGGGGGTCACCAGTTTTGTAAGGCCCACTTTGTAAGACCCAAGGTACGTCTGTTAGCCATAATATCCAGCTCGCAGCCACATGATGGGATACTGCAGGCCATGGAAGAAATACACAAACTGCGAGCCCAACTAAGCAGCATTGCGCAAGCAAATTTCCAAAACGCTGAAGTTGGCTTCAACAAAAACATCCGACCTCCCAATGACACCCAGGTAATTGGCTTCCTGTTCATGTGATTCAACCTTTGGTGACATCATTCTTTTAGCTAAAGGCTATCCGTCAACTGCTCGCTGCTGCCTTTATCGACCAAGTAGCAGTACGGAAAGATATAATACAAAACAACTCCAGTGGGAGCCAGTTTTCAACTGCCAAAGGCGTTCCATATGCGGCAGTGGGAGTATCCGGGGATGTTTTCATCCATCCCATGTCTGTGCTTGCGAACCGCCCTCCACCAGACTATCTCGTCTTTTCTGAAGTAGTGCAGACATCGCGGACGTGGATCAAAGGTCTGTTGCCGCCGCTGCAAACCCAATAGATGCTGACAAACATGAAGGACTAACGGTCATAAATCCTGCATGGCTGTCGAGTCTTGGAAAACAGAGCATGTGCACTTTTTCCAAACCTTCGAGAGACAATGCGGGTGTGATGATGTCTATACCGCGATTTGGGCCTGATCAGTGGGAGCTGCCTCCCGTGAAGGTGTGATTAATGTACAATTGTGCTGTTCAATATGTATGCAATATGGTCTAGTAAAAAGTGCGGGCGACGTATTATAATTGAATAACGATATCCGGAACACAAAGTGATCGTCTATGGCTTCCCAGGCTAATGGAGTGGTGATTATGAGCACTGATCGCCGAGACCCAAGGAAATATTACCTTGTTCTTTTTGGGTATAAAGATGCTACCTTTCTCCTTCTTAAAACGTTTTTGGGGTGGCTGGATTGTCCTCGTTTCATGTGGTCTAGAGTTGGAAGGTTCGCCACCTTCAACCAAACGACGCTTCTGTCCAACATCCCTCGGAATAGCCAGGTCTGTAGGAGGATCTTTCATCGACGGTTGCTCCTCAATCGTCTGAGAAGGCTTTGAGGAGGGAGGCCGACGACTAGACTCAGCAAAACCCTTAGGAGTGACCAAATCATCTGGTTTAGGTGGCAAAGTCGCGGCTGGCTGCTTCTTGGGTTTCGGTGGTGATGGAGGCCGGCGAACTGAGGGGTTCATAGCTTGGGTGGTGAAAAAGTTAACATCCGCCTGTCTCTCAGTTAGTTCGAGGTCTAGCGAAGGAGCATGTTGATATCAGACCTCTGCAAGTAATGACCTTTCGCGAGCGTCCTGTACAACTTTGCGCCAGTTCTCGTCGCTTCGCTCGAGAGTAGGCGCATGGCCCAGAATAAAGAGAGATGAACGTGCACGAGTCATGGCGACATTCATTCTCCGAACATCTGTACACCGTCAGCTGCTTGTAAGCATACAAATTTAAACATCATACCCGACAAGAAACCGACAGATTGCACCCCGGGACCAGCACGAACACAAGAAAGGATGATAACATCCTTTTCTTGTCCCTGGAATCCATCGACAGTGTGGAAGTGTACCCTGCCCTTAATATCTCTCCCAAATCGTTGTTCAAAAGCTCGCTGAAGCTCTAAGACTTGACCGCGGTACATGGAAACGATGCCAACGCGGAAGTCAAAGTCTACATCAGAAAACTCCTTACACAAGCGCGCATACAAGGCGAGGGCAACTTGGCTCTCCGTAGTGTTCTTTAGAGAATGACCGGTTGTGGAGACTTCTTGTCCCTGATTAACGTTGAAGAACCTATATGTACCAAATTTAGGATGCGAATGCCACGGCTGCTTTGTTTTGACATCCATGTCGGGACCATCCAAGAGTCGGCCCTGGTAGAAGACTCTGCTAGGAAGACGGCTAATATCGGGGTGCATGCGGTATTGGATGCTAAAAACCATAAGCGCACAGGCTATAGTGAAAAACGGAAGGTATACCCAAGGAGGTGAACAGCATCTGGGCGGTGTTTCTGAAGGCGCACGAAGAGTGATTGATTATAACGGTACTTGCAAGCCTTCAATAACAATCAGCATATATTCGACAGGTATTGCTGAAGCTCGGCTTACCTCCTGAGACAAGACTGTGGGGGGAAGTTGTTGCGGATCTAGACAGGACTCGATGGGATGTCAGGAGTACGAAGCATATTACTCACCACCGACCATGATGCATCTTTGACAACGAAACTTTAGTGGTATCAGTGAGCTCAACTCGATGGACTGGGCTGCTTCGTCGATGATGACCATTTCGAAATCAAGTTGTTCGAGAGTTTCATGCCCTGCACCTGACAGAGTGCAACAAATGACATCTGCCTCTTGGAGAACCTCGGTCCTGACACGCCTCCGTATAGCATCGAGCGTCCTAGAATCCGACTTTTGTTTATCTTTCAACCGGTCAAACTGCTGTGTCAGCGTCATCCGTCGTGAGTTGAGTCTCTTGATTTCTTCCTCTAGAACCACCACCCGGGCATTGTTGTCGCGAACAGAAGCCAGCTCATCCAACTTCTGCTGCTTGACCTGCTTGACCTTCTCGATTTCACTTCGTAGCACGTTAATTTCGCCGTGCGCATCCTTGGAAGTATCGTTGGGAGTTTGGCCATTGAGCTTCTGTTCCACCAAGGAGTCAAGGGAAATATCTTTCACGCTGATATCGATGGCCTTTTCTGTTCCGACTCGGACCACTTTGAGGGAACTTGCTTTCCGTTGAGGACCTCTGTATCCTTCTTTGAGACGACCAGCAATTTCGTTAATAGCAGCGTTGCTAGGTGCGCAGAGTAGAATTTTCTTTACGGGCTCTGAAGAGGTTGCAGTTTTCCCAACATGAATGGACGTCACCGCACGTGGACGCTTTTCAAGAAAGGCTTCGACGAGACCACAGATGGTTGATGTTTTGCCAGTTCCGGGAGGTCTGCAGAAGATTGTTCATTCGAAGTGCCAGTCTGATGCCAGATAGAACTTACCCTTGAATAAGCACAAAACCATCTACCTTAAGAGAGCCTATTATAGCTCGTGCTTGTGGCTCATTGACATTGTACGCGGACATGGTGTGCTGTACCTCGCGTTGCTCAAGGGTTGGCATAGCAGAGAGTTTCGGAGTTAATATCGTTTGAAAGAGGTCGTAGTGGGGCAATGCCACAAGAGCGCCATACTCCCGGTGAAGAGTGCTCAAGCTATGGAGAAATAAGCAGTTATCGCAACACATATAGGAAAACGAACCTGAAAACCTTCTTCAGGCTCCAGACAGTGTTGATTTGCAGACCAATATCACCTATAGCGGGATGCATAAAGCAGCGGAGACACATTTGCGATCCAAGCGGAGTGGTCCTAAAACTCTGAACCTTCATCATGATCGACTTTTTACCCTCGGGATGCCGAAGCAATATGACGTCCGTCTCTCCCAGCCGCCAGTCTTTCTGGACAGGCTCCGAAATGGTTGCGTCAAGGTCCACAAAATCATCGGTGAACTGTTTGGAGGTGATCCTACAGTCATACACCCCTTGTGCCTCTTCTTTGGACTGAAGAATTTGTGACCAACATTCTAGAAGTAACAATGGCTCAAAGACTCGGAGATAGTGCTGATAGTCCTGGAAGGCGTCGGGAACATGAATCGATGGCGCTTTCTGGCCAACGGTGGGAGGGTCAGGACCATCGTGGTCGTAATTCCAAGACAGGAGGGTCCGATGCAGTCCGGTAGTGTCTGGCTTCAGACGCAATGTCCGACGACGAGCATCTTCTCGACGGTGGAGGCGCTCCATAGTCGCATTCTTGGCTTGGTTTTGAACGTCCAACAATTTGACTTGACGTCTTTCCATGGGCTTCTTGACCTTTGGTGACCGCTGGAATTTGCCCAACGCGACCAAACCGCCCTGTATGCCTTCAGCATCAGATCCGGAATCACTAGAATATTCTGATGCAGGGGCTGGGTGGAGAGTTGGTGGTTTACTGCCGCTCGTTGACGTACTTGTTGATGACCGTTGGTACTTGGGAAACGCGCCCTTCATAACGTCGGGCTTGAGTTGGTCATTCTCAGCAGGTTTCCGGGGTACGACATCACTTGGCTTTCGTGCTGCCGCCTGTGCCTTCTGTGGTGGAGGTTTGTGGGGTTGGGTAGGTCGAGCCTGCGGCGGACGAACAACGGAAACAACCTCAACCTCCTCCTCCTCAAATGAGGTCAGTGCGTCCTCTAATTGAGCTATTCGACTTGCGTCAAGTTTTGTCTTTGAAGCGCCAGATGTGTTCTTGCGGGAATCCTCGACGTGCTTGTTCAGCTTGGCAAGGGTAGCATCCGATGGAGGGACATTAGTTGTCCGAAAACATTCGAGGAGCGTCTGAAGCAGCGTAAAGGACTGATGGAGAAGCTCTTCATCAGAGAGCCGCAGCCACCGTGCTAGCTCTGTAAGCACTGGCTGCAAGTCGCTCATCATGTTCTTCCCCATTCGGGAAAGTTTTCGAAATTTGTCAGTCAATAATGAGGACGATTCTTCCGTGGCAGTGACACTGGCAGACTCGATTACTCTCCACTGTTCCAGCAGATCTCTCCCGAAGATGAGCGCATCTCGCATCCAAACCGTCATGTCTGGAATTTCAAAGTACTCTGACCAGAGGTGCGTGCGTTTGAATATCACGGTCATGGACCGCGTCATCAAGTTCCACAGTCGAGGTATTTGCGCTGCAGGCCCTTCCTTGTCTTTTGACCGCAAGAATGAGTGATCGTGCAACAGTCCTTCTGGACTGGAGCACAAGACTTCAATGACGTCGGTGAGACATTGCACCAGCGATTTGGAAAGACTGCAGGCTTCCGGTACCTTTGGCGCGTAGTGAACGTATCGTTCCAGGAAGCTGAAAATGCCCTCAAATGAAGAGTCTGGGAGATTGGAGAGAAGGGCACGAAAGCAATCGATCCGAATATCGACATCAAATGCTTGACCAACAAGCGTCTTCGCAGCGCCTTGGAGGTCTTCAATGGGAGATAGCATAAGGACCATAACATCATGTGCGACCCCAGGCCGACGCAGGACATCAAGAACGAATGACCTCTGGTTGTAGTTCGCCAGCTTGGATACTACATCAAGAAATCCACTTCGTGAATTAGTGAGGCATCGATTGATGGCATCAAATGCCTGAGCATTCGAGCTCGAAAGAACATGTTTGTACGCCACTTTGTTCAAGAAGTCAATGTGAGAGAACTGGGCAACAATGGCAATGATGGCGACAACACCATCTGTGTCATTTGTCTGTAAAGATTCATACGTCTTCTTCCACATTTGTTCTCTGATAGCACAGATGGGGAACACCTTCGTGCGTCCTGCCAAGAACTCGCAGGAGGTTGTGATAGATTTGGCAATTTCATCGGCGTCCCGAGTCAAGGAACTCGTGATGAGCTCACGAGCAGCGCTGCGAACATCTTTCCACTGCAAATTTGCGTACGAGCGACCAAAAGCCACCGAAATGAAGACCTCGGTATGAATGTCGAGTACACTTGAAACTGCTATGCGACGTGGTGACGCCTCTTCCGACTGACTCTTCCGCACCTGGGCGGCTAGTAACTGGGGACATTCAGTATAACAACGAATGGGAAGATCAAACCACTGACTCGGACAGCGGAATACATGGCCGCTGGACGTGCTTCCTGAAAACGCTCGTGCTGTAATTCCTCGCAAAGAAAATCCACGATTCTTGCTAGAACGTCCCCATACATGGCAGAATCGGGTATTGTTGCAAGGTACTCCCCGAACCATGACAAGAACCATGGTTTCTCGTCTGTCGACTTGAGGTCCTGCAGCATATCGCAAAAGGAAGGGTTGTCTTTGATTGCATCAAAAATGACTTGGGGATACTCTGGGCCCTCGCCTTGCCATAACTGATTGCCTAAACGCTTGAGCAAGAAGAGTAGACACTTGACGATGTCAGAAAAATCTACTTCCGTATTTATTGAACGATCAATGTAACGAAGGAGATAAACTCACGTCGCCCGATGTCGTGTAGATGGCCCGTCACAATTCTTCGATATCCCATTCCTTCAGATGATTTTGCGAGGACCTCTGTTGGGAGATGACGTATGATCTGTCTAAATCCAGCCCAAAGTTCGGAGGAGTCGGAGGAGAACGAGTACGGTAAGGCACTGTCCGTCGTCGTCCCTTCGCCTTCGCGAGACAGCGTCAAAGCACTGATAACCGCTTGCAGCGCCAATTCATGTCCCGCAACAAACTGGTGTTCTAACATTGGGACCTGGGTACTTTTGATGATTTGCGCCTTCGCCCACTGTCTAACGGCAGAGGATTCGTCCATTACGAGTACAAACAGGCCAGGGGGAGGCGGATCCAGTGGCCAGGTTGAGATGGGTGGGCATGTACGAATCAAGGAAAAGACCCGGTGGTCGCGAAAGACGCGCATATTTGAGACCATGTGGTATAGCACAGGTTGTGGCACTTTTTGAAGTGTCTTGGAAGCCAATCTAGAGCTGGAAAAGTCTACTCCAGAACGTACGAGGGCCTCTACGACCACGGATAGTTCCCAGTCATCGAAATTGCTATAAAATGATCTGATCACCTCGTCAGAGAATGCGCCAAAATAACTACAGAGTGATCAGTATAGAATACGCATTCTAAGTACAGTCTCGCTGAGTGACTCACGTTGTCCGAGAGCTAGCCTTCACTTCCCCAAACCCTGTAATGCACTGACAACACCCTGAGAGACAAGACTTCAACCTTCTTTTCCAATCATCCACCAAGAGGCTGTCGTATGCAAATAGCCTCAGTAAAAACGTAGCAGCGTCAATGGTGAGCTGGTTAGCGCGACTGCAGAACCAATGGTAGATATGATCAGATGCGGATGGTGGAATTTTCATCAAATATAAATATATCGGTTGAAGAACATCGTCTGCTCCGTCCGCCGTATTCACCGGCGCGTCGCGAACTGAAGTAAGTAACGTCTTGACTTTGGCGAGTTCAACATCGGAGGTCATGAACAAGGTTCAGGTTGGTGGTGAATGAAGGAGAGCAAGCGACCAAAAGCAGTCACGAGCGCTACCGAGTCGCAGTAGCTTAAGCAGCCATCTTGGCACTTGAAGGTCTTCTCAGTACAATAACTTTGCGAGCCTCATCGCTACAACATATGGATTCTGATGATGTAGAACGTCTTAACGAGCTCTTGGAGCAGGATGTAGAACTGCGGGAGGTATGCATAATATTCAAGGTTGGAAGTCGCTGATCACCGCTGACCTCCAAACTTCCCCCTTCTAGAAAATCAAGGAGCAAGTGACGGATCTGGATAAGAAGACTCGCAACATGGTCGGCGTTCTCAATAAGATCCATTCGACACCTCCCGAGTCAAGTTCTGCCATTGCTAATTCTTTAGGCTGATTGCCAACGCCTATCTTAGTTCCAGGTCTCCTTGATAGTGTGCGCCCAATCTTGCACAGTTGTCAGACTACCAGTGCTGCAATGGCTGCACTCATCCCTCCAAGTCAGTTCTGGCGATGGAAGGAAATGTGGTCCAACTCTTTGCGCAATGCAATCTTTTCAGCTGCCTTGGTCGAATTTCTTGCCACTGGGAAACTCATTCCACTGCCGGAAGTCTGCCAGATTCTAGGGAGTGAGCATGGCTTTACCATCTGTGATGTATGTATAGTAACTATTCTTTTTCCTGCCGGACTTCTCCAGTCAAAGATGAATGGAAGGGGCGATTTTCGCTGCCCGTTGAAGATTACCTTCACGGTCTGATAAGCCTTGTCAACGAGTTGGTAAGTCAGACAATGTCAAAACTGAATGTATTCTGCCCTCGCGACACGTTCAACCTACTCATCATTATCCTGTATAGTCTCGTCTCGCTGTAAACGCAGTGACCCTTGGAAACTTTGAAGCTCCTATTCAGATATCTATCTTTGTGAAGGATCTATTCGCCGGATTTTCAATGGTTCGTTTCAAGTGTATATCTGGAAATAGCTTCAATGAATTTAATGGTGCCCAGCTGAATCTAAAGAATGACACGCTCCGGCGACGCTTTGATAGTCTGAAATATGATCTCAAGAAAATCGAAGAAGGTGGGCTCACATCGCGTGCGGGTTGCATGCCACAGTCTTGACTACCTGTCCTTCAGTGGTATACGATGTCTCGCTCCGGAAATTGGCACCTCCCCTACATGGAGGACGTTAACATGTAACACGCGAAGTAAAATTGTAATGTAATAGCGTTCGACAAATTCGTGTTCAATATTGGATACTCCAGTAGCAATGTACTAGTAGATGACTTGACGCGCACCCACCACTTGTTAATGTAGTGATGAGGTGGCAGGGGTCCTCGGTCATGACTAGGAGCGAAACTCCGCGACACCTGGTTGTGTTCATCTCAAGACCCATCCACACGTCCACAGCCTTTCGTTCTACTTCGTACCCTACATAAAGTCATTAGAAATACTCGCTAACGACGATTTTCTGCAACTCATATACAGCTAAACTCAGAAAAAAAATGGATAGAAGGCGCCCACAAACGCGACCAGCATCCACAGAAGGTATGTTCTCACGCTCACTGCATCACCAACTCAGAACCGCGCGGACTGCTCACTTAGTATCAGAGGTAGATTGCTGGTCGCATGCATCTAAGTCATTGGCACAACTCCAAAATATTTATGCCCGCCCTAGTACCGTTGACACTATCGGGCGCGTCAACAGACTGATCTCCGCGTGGCCCACCGATGACGTCCTTCCGGCTGAAGGGTATGATTTCTTGAAAACCAATTACAAACGGCTACATTCAGCCTTGAAAGAAGTTCGACATATTGACGATGAGGAAGTCAAGTAGGCTGACTTCTCAGCCTCCCAGTAAAGTGTCACATTTTTTTTACAGGGCTATCGACAGTGTTCTCGAAAAACTCGACGTTTTGATAGCCCTCCGACAAGCAACAGAGTCACTCTCACAAGGTAATACTGTGATTTTTTTCTCCAATCTTTAGACACTTGCTCAGTCGAGCACATCTCACTCAGAGAAACGAAACAAGCGCCCACGGCCCCCATCACCTACTGCTACTGCTACGTCGGCAACGCCACCCCTGATGTCTGCCACGCGGCCAATGACAACTCAAGTGGCACCTTCACGGAGCTCAACGGGCCCTTCTCCTCCCATACCATTTTCGAGAGAACCAAAGGCTCGCAGAGAAGCTCTTTCGAAGCAGCTGCCGTTACAAGAAGGGCGAAAAGTCGCGTTCCACCCGCCTGCAGGAAAGGCAGCCGACGGTAGCGCGGCTGACGCTGATGAAAACACATGGATCTTGGCCGTTATCACAAAGTGTATCAATCAGGACAAGAACCGGTGGGGCTCATTTAAGGGATGTGTTCTTCTGAACCTTATCCTTTATTAGATATGAGGTGCAAGACGTTGAGCCTCAAGAAGACGGACAGCCTGGACAGTGAGTCTTCATTTTCATAACACGGAGTAAATCAAATGTCATCCTCAGATGCTATAACACAACGCTCCGAGCCATTATACCACTACCGGATCTGAATGCCCTTCCAACAAATGCCGCGCATTTGAATGCCTATCAGGAATTCCCTGCTGGTTCGACAGTCATGGCGCTCTATCCAGACACGAGCTGTTTTTACAGAGCTGAGGTCATATCCTCCCCGAGAGACGTGCAGGGAATTGGACGCGTAAGATACAAACGTTTGCCTTTGCTGCATTTACGTGACTCAATTCAACATAGGGCATGTCCACAAAGACCATTCCCACGTACAAGCTCAAGTTTGAAGATGATGATGACCAAGAGCATTCTGTCGCTGCACAGTGGGTTGTTGAATGGCCCGGAGTATGACTATATCACATGTTATGACATTAAGTATCTCTATTTACTGTAATTTCTCGAAGATCCACGATGTTCCTTGGCAGGCCAATAGAGACACTGTGTTTAGTCTGAGCACTGTATTAGGGACCCCGGACACTCTTCCATATTTCCCACCTATGACGCATTTTATGGCGAACTTCCTATAGCGTTATAGCTGCTAAACAGGAGTCATTTTGCTTGAACACCATCCATGATGTCTGTCGCTCGACAACTTCTGCACGAGGTCCGCCCTTTCTTCCGAATGCTAGAAGAGCCCTTTGGCAGGTCCGCTGTAGCATCCATGTACCAACAGCGCTCTCTTTTTGACGACCCCTTCCTCCCTTCTCCTGCTGCCATACGTCCCCCAGTTGATGTAACAGAGGAAGGAGACAAATACATGATAGAAGCTGACCTTCCTGGTGTTAAAAAAGAGAACGTTGATATCAAGATAGGTGACGCTGGCCGTAGTATCACCATTCAAGGCCAAACCTCCTCTCGCCAAACCAATGGCGAATCGAACACTGACACGGAAGTGACCGGCAAGAATGTGGCTGAGGGTTAGTGAATTCCCTCTACAGTCCGAGCTATACCTAACGCATCCTCTCAGGTTCCAAAGTTGTGGCAAAGACCGAGCCAGGCACACAACTTGCTATGGAACGCCAATATTCGAGCAGCGCGTCCTTCATTCGCACCATCTGGTTGCCTCGTCCCATTGACAGCTCCAAAGTGTCTGCCAAGCTCCAGGATGGCATCCTCACCATGACCGTCCCAAAGGCTTTGGATCAGGAGAGTATCAAGGTTCCCCTTGAGTAATGTTCACAACCAATTGTCATCAGTATGGTACGATCGTTTATCTTCACTCCACAATGTAATATTATAGCAGTCAGTTCACTCACAAATGACTGTATTTTTTTTTTACGCGCATTGCAGTTGTGGCCTTATTCCCATACTACCTCTGAGATCTGAACACTCCTGTCAGACAGTCGGACGGTTTAATGTGGTAAATGAGCCTTACCTGCAGCTTGGTTGTGCCGACCTCGCGAAGCTGGCGTTGCTAACGACGAGTTTGTAGTAGTGGGTCTCCAGCCTATAGTTAGAAATAGAGTGCACAATGCACCAGTCCGACCACATGCCCCAGACTGCTAGTGATTTTCCCTTACCCAGGGTGAAAACCAGACCAGTGAGGTTCGGCAAATTTTCATCACGACCCTCAGAGGCTTGCGCTCCATTGTATGACAGTCACTGTCAAAGCACTACTTGAGCCCACTTGAGAAATGTAATGCATACTCACTTGATCTTGACATTCGTCGTCCATACCTTCGAGCAGATTTGAGTTTTCGCCGAAATTTGAATAGCCCAACAAATCCAGCCCCAGGAAGACCGTGACAACGTTCCTTCTCACCGCAGTAGCATTCTTCCGTACTTGGACATCATACTACGCACTACACTATGTGCCTTTCATTCAAGCGACCAGGCGCAGGCCTGAGGCCACGATGCAGGCCCCCGTGCCCACCTCAATAATGAAAGAACTTGAATAAAATTAAATCTTCACCGTGTCTGAGGGCTCTGATCCATGGAATCTACTCTTGCGCAGTACTAGATGACGAACTGTCGCAAGGCTGAAAGTGAAATCGAGCAGCATGGATATGATGCCTATGGCCGCTGAAAACAAGTCAATTTCAGAGTGATGATGGCCTTCAATTTGCCTACATACATGAATCACGGAGCTGGGGTATCCCAACTTGTACCAGTGATTTCGTTGGAGCTTTCTGGGTGGTTCTTAAGGTAAATTGATCGGTGGTCGGGTGAGAGCGCTTGAGGCGAGCATATTTGCGTACTATCCTTGTGGCGCCCGCATGGTTGGGCACATGCAAAGGTTGAAAGTGTCTGTTCTTCCTCCGCTCTGCACCCGAAGCAGCCAGCTACAACACTGCACCTGGGACCACCCCGAACCAAAGTTCATTAGCCCTCCCGGTGATGGCAGCATATTACGCTACTTCCTCCAGCTCCGTGGTTGCCCACACCTCCGCGTTGCAACCATATGGGCAATACTCTGAGGAGGGCGGTCCAAACCCAAACGTTAGCGTCTATGATCTACCTACGGACTCCGAAAATGAAGCAGAGGTGGATGAGCTGGAGTCCGACACCGATCCCGAAGACGAGCTCGCCGCAAGCGCCTCCGCCAACCAGAAGAAGAGCGGACGACGGCTTGGGGAACGTACTCCCGGGACGACTCTGCTCCCCGCTTCCAAAGTAGAGAACATAGTTCAACCGGACAGTGCGTTACACAAAATGTCTGAATCAGAGCTCACGTTAAGCAACGTTTTAGCTAGCATTTCGATGTCGAAAGAAGCGTTGTTCATTTTGTCGGTTGCAACGGTGAGGGACCCGTTCAGTGATTTTGCGGTACATCTGAACATTGCATTTTCACTTGCAGGAGGAATTCATAAAACGAATGGCACAAGCTGGCCACCGTCAGGCGGCTGCGAAGCGTCGAGGGACCGTCAATTACTCAGATTTGGGTGAGTCAACAGTGTCTTTTCTAACTTTTGACTTTGACAGTCCGTCAGCGTGCTCCACCCAGCAATATCAAGAATTCATGTTCTTGCAAGGTTTGTACGCCATCTCTTTACCCCAACACGTCTAATATATATTTCCAGACACGATACCTGAACCAATATCCATAGTGGAGGCACTTGACAGACGGGCAATGAAAGAGAAGGAAGACTTGGAAGCCAATCCAGCAATGTCCACCACCCACCGACAGTCACCTCCTTTCGTAGCAGCGTCTGCACCCCAGTTAAATGGGAAGTCAAAAGCCAAGTCAAGGCCGTCAGTCGCTAATGGCAGAGAAACGTCAAGTGCAAGTGCAAATGGAAGTTCTAGGAGAGAGTATAGACGGAACGAGGACGTGATGGATGGTGTCGTATCAAGAAATCGGAGCACGAGAGTCGCGCATGAAGATCGTTATGCCGGGTCAGAAGAGCGCGCGTCAAGTGACATGGGCAATGAAACAGGTCCCTATCAGGCGGCTCCATCACCGAGACGTCAAACTGCAGGCCTCCAGGACAGAGGTCGGTCACCTCAGGAATTTCCACCCAACTGGCCTGGCCATTACACTGGCCCCGCGAGCGGCTTCCTACAAGATCCACATGGAGGATTTGGTCGAGGAATTAGTAGTCAGAATCCCGGGCGTACTATCTACTCACAACAATCGCGTCCAGAAAATGGTTCCTATCAGTAGCATGGGCCGAAACGGTACACTGGTTCCTATTGGCTAGTGTATTTAAGTATTCGATGCAGTCATAACTGTACCGTAGATCGTCCTACTTAGATTTACCCGTGTTATGCGTGTTACCTTATCTTATCTCCAATGTTGCGGACCATTCACATTCGACCGAACTTGAACTTCAACCCCATCGAAACTTGGGTCAGAACACCACGAGGCCATTAGCTATTGAGACACAATGACACACGCTTTAGCAAACCTCCCAATCATCGACATCGCGCCGTACTTCGAGGCTGAACGTGATCTGACGAAATGCCAGTCCACATCAGACGCGCTGCACAATGCTTGTCTCGAGTACGGGTTCTTCTATCTAGACATTTCGCAGTTCATAGATCCCTCAGAGCCTGAGGAGTTGACCTGGCTAGCCAGAGAGTTCTTCACACTGCCACAGGAGGAGAAAGATAAGATTGGCCTAGAGCACCAGGATTATGCTAGAGGTATGTCACAGTTTGAGCAATCTCTGAACACATTCTTGAAATTCTTATCCAGGATACCAAAGGCTCAAGCAGAATGTGACTAACGGCAAGGCGGATAACCATGAAGGAATCGATTTCTACAAGCCTGTTGAGGGTCCGGACAAATCCAAACCACTGTGGGGGGAGAATCAATGGCCGGATGTCCCTGGATTCCAGCATAAGTACGAGCAATGGATCCAGAAGATGAAGAGGCTTGGGCTCGTCGTTATGGAAGCGTGCGTTCTTGCTAAATCCATGATATTTTCTTCCCAATATGCACTTTCATAGGATGTCTGTTGGACTCAAGATGACTACGGAAGAATGGAAGGAGCTACGAGCTCAAGTAGACGATAGCTTCTGGGTAATGCGAACCATCGGTGAGCATCATTTGGCTGAAGTTCATAAAAACAATGGCCCTGCTTAATTGTACGAGAGGTTATCCTCCACTTCCAAATGACGACGATGGCTTCTCCTGCGGAGCACACAAGTGAGACTCTATTGAGTTTCTGATATCTAGATATACTGATGCAGATGCATGATCAGAGACTATGGCTGCTTGACGTGAGCCACGAGTGGAAAGCTCAGCAATGACCCTGACATCGACTCCCTAGTTTCCTACATGCTGATCCTACCCGAAGTGCTCTGCAAGTGTTCTTGCGACAATCAGGCACGACAACAACCGATTTAGACGGCCTGCCAGCAGAGCATGGTACGGAAGAAGGAATATGGATAAACGCAGATCCTGTTCCCAATTGTGTCGTTTGTAATATCGGCGAGAGTAAGTTGCTGGTATTCATACATCCTTACTAGCTAATGAGAAATTTTCAGTGTGGGAGATCTGGACAAACGGATTATACAAAAGCACGCTGCACAGAGTGGTTCACAGAGGATCGAACTATCGGTAGGTGTTGCACAGCGCTTTCAATTGACGAGCTATGTCTGATTCATTTGCGTAGTGTCTCGTGCGAACATGCTGTTCTCTGCGATATATTCGTTTACTGATATATTGACAGGATACCGTTCTTCTTCGAGCCAAACTTCACCGCGAATGTTGCTCCACTTCCAGCAGCTCTGCGTCTTTTGCCTTCTAAAGACAAAGAAGCGTCTTCAAACGAAGGACAGACCTACAAATCTGTTGTATATGGGGAGTTTTTGCTAAGAAAAGTTAATAACAATTTCGCATCAGACGGTAAAGGGAAGTATGACTAGTGATGATTATTTTCCTAAGTTAGAGGTGTGAAACTAATAAGAGGCTGATGTGCGATACAGTACTGTGACATTCGAATGCTCACTTCAGCTCCTTATGGCATATCTGCCGCACTTGAACGACATCTTTGCTTTCTAAACAAGCGCCTCGTGGCTTGGGGACCGAAGCATATTACGAGGAAAATTACGTGCAAACGCGATGCAATAGCCATGTCTACCAACATAGCAAAAAGTTTTAGAATTGTCTAGAAGGCCAGTTTCATGAGACAGCCTCACGAAATTCTCGAAGAGGCACAACCATAGCGGATCCGGATCCATCATCAAGCTCTTTATCTTCACCATATTTCAGTTTGAATATGCGGTAGTACGTGATCCCGCCATCGGATTCTATCGGCATCCCGGTTTGCTTTGGGAGGATAAGATCTGCGCCTTGTTATTCGGCTGCTAGCGCATAGCCGAAAATTGGACGTTTGAAGTTATCAGAGTCACGTGTAATTTGTAGATGTCAATGAACACTTTGACTCGATCATTCCATCTTCTGAATCTGATTTCTCATCGATTGTCAACGCGATTAATCGCGCGACTTCATCCGTTGGCGCGAACAATGTCCTACGAATCTTCTGTGTCTAGACTCCCTTCCCCACTGAAAGATCTCCTTGTGAATTCTCAAGTAGATGTCGGAAAGACCGAGGCCGACAAGGCTGAAGTAGCTCAGTGGATTGAGAAGGTTGCAGAAGGAGAGGTCGTAAAGCCAGCTGCTCTTCCAGTAAGCCGTATGAAGAAATTGGCCTAAATTGCCTGATGAGCCAGTATTGTTGCAGGATCTCGAGACCCAACTTGTCCCTCGCACATATATTGTGAGCAACTATCTCACTGCAGCAGATGTTGCTCTGTATGGAGCGCTGCACCCAGTATTTGTTCGTGTTCGTTACAGTATTTGGTTGTGCCGATACTTATGTACAGAACCGCAGTCGCAGCTACAGCCTGCTCAGCTCTACTCTACTCCTGCACTCACGCGTTACTTTGACCACATTCAAACGCGTCCATCTGTGGTAGCTGCGGCAAGTGAACTGTCTCCAGCATTTTCTTCCGTCTCCTTTGATCTCGCGTCTGCCCCTCTAATTGAGAGGAAGCCTGATGCACCAAAGAAGAAAGAGAAGGCTGCGGCTGTGGCGGAGCAGGTTGAATCGACAGCTGTAGTGACACCAAAAGAGGATAATTTACCAGAAGATAAGCCCAAAGAAAAGAAAGAAAAGAAAGAAAAGAAGAAGGACGCAGTCCTTGCGGACAACGGAGGCAAGAAAAAAGAGAAGGCTTCTGCTCCTGCTGGTGGCAAGGCTGTTGCTGAAGATGCCGGAGAACCGGTACCATCGATGATTGATATGCGGATCGGTCATATTGTTGACGGTGAGCTGGTTCCTGCTGTAGAATTTAAAACACTCATCAACAATATTGACAGTGAAAAAGCACCCTGAAGCTGACAGCTTATACATCGAGGCAAGTCATCTCCCGAAAGCAAATATCTGTTATAGTGAATGCATATGTTCCTTCAGCAAATAGACCTTGGTGAGGAGACTGGTCCACGGACAGTTGTTTCTGGTCTTGTGAACTACATACCTATCGAAGAGATGCGGGATAAATACCTGGTTTGCATTGTGAGTCAGCCTTATGTTATCTCACAGATAGATGGTTGACCTTTTACGTAGTGCAACTTGAAACCCGCGAACATGCGTGGAGTGAAGAGCTTCGCGATGGTTCTAGCTGTAGGTTTATTTTCTTGGCTCATGGCATATCTCTATCTGACATCGACCAGGCAACATCAAAAGATGGGAAGGACGCTGGCATCGAGCTAATCCAGCCTCCACCAGGGTCCAAGCCAGGTGAACGGGTCTACTTTGAGGGCCCCGATTACGAAAGTGCGAAAATATTCCCAAGTCTCCACTCTGTGCACTCAGACTGCTTTATTCAGATGCTCAGCCGCTGTCTCAAATGAACCCCAAGAAAAAGGTATTTGAAACAATTCAGCCAGGTACAGAACCTACTTTTCTCGCCAGAATCTCGAATTTTAATAGATCGGATTTCTCAGGGTTCACGACGCTAGATACGAAGGAGGCAGCGTGGGTCAACCCGGTAACCAAGTCAGTTCACAGGATTCGTACCAAGGACGGTGTTTGCGTTGCTCCGAACTTCGTTGGAGCATCGTTATCATAGATAACACAGTTGTAAAGACGCGGCCAAGGAAGCTTATAGTTGATCAACTACGTATCCTATATATCCAGACTATTGCGCTCTGTGTTATCTGGTTTCTCCGAATACGACGAGGAATCACTCTCGTCAATGTTCGGAATGGGTCCCGTGAACCAATGTTTCGCGGAGAATATCCAAGATCCTCCGGCAAATATGAAGACGGCCATGACAATCACTACCGAGTAATCTACACCTTGCAATAAGTCAAGGTCTTGTGACTATAAATGACACTTACTCATGGTTTGCACATTGGCTGTCTGTGTGTATGGAAAGAGTAGCATGACGACCATGAATGCCACCCAGACAATACCTATCCAGCCGATGGGAAAAGACCACCAACCGAGATTGAATGGGCCAGGTTGTAGTTTATCTTTCCCCCAGGTAACACGACAATAGATGGGCGTCACATATGAGATATATAAACCTATGACAGACGCCCTTCAAAGCAACAGTATTAGTATAATGACTTGAGAAGATCACTTGACGTACGAAGCCAAGGAATTAAATGCTGCAGTAGAAAATACCAATACTCCACAAATAGCAGAGAGCAGCATTGCAAACCATATAGCATTCACCGGAGTCTGCGTCTTATGATTGATGCGCTTCCACCACCGCGAGCCGGGAAGAGCGTTGTCCCGAGAAAACGCGAAAATGACGCGTGAGGCGTCAACAGCTTGTGAGCATCCGCAAAGGTACTGTTCGGAAATCAGATATTTGAACGTGATCTTTTCCATAAACACACTTTCCTGCAGCACTGCGATAGAGCACCAGAGGGTCATAGCACCTTTCTTCCCCAGGACATTTAAAAATACTTGGCCAAGAGGGAGTGCTAGTTTGGTCTGCAATATGTCTGGAACCGAGGCTGTAGCATAAGAAGCGGCGATGTAATAAAGCCAGCCCAGGATCTCAGTACCGGCGACCCCGACCAAAATCGCGATAGGTGCTGCACGTGCAGCTCCTGCGGTTTCCTCAGCGATATGAGCAGCAGAGTCATCTGGAGAGACATGGTTAGATATGTGAGCGTTGAATCATAGGTTCGTTCTGCTATGCTACTCACAGCCCGTCAATGACCACATTGGCGATGTAAAAGCGAGAATGAAAGCCCAGACATCTGAACATGGTCAGGCACCGAAACGCATTAGACATAACGCGCTTACTATTGCTCCATCCGGTGTTGTTCTCGAATTTTGTCCACGCGTCCTTTGACGAGACTCTCTGATCACCTGCACAAACGAGTAAGGAGACAATTGCCCCAATCGTTGTAGTCACTGTATAGTACATTGTGAGCCCAAACCAAGAACGCCTACTCTTGCGACTCACTAATGAGTACCAAAGTCACAACCGTCATTCGGGCGAGAATACGAGTCCCAGCCGAGCAGAAAATCGCTTGTGTGAGGTGGATGGCCTGAGTTGGATGTTTTATTAGCAAGAGAGCAAAATGATAAATGTGTCACGAGACCATCAGTATGCCAAATGTCGCACCCGACCCTAAGACCACTGCGCCGTCCGTGCCCATTGCTATTGCTGTGGTAATAAGTTCTGTGCTATAAGGCATACATGAATCAATCATTCATAAAAGCTGAACATGTACACGAACCAACTGAAGTTAATGGAGCAGATCAAGGTTACTTGCCCTGTGATGTTACTCCATCCGGTTATCCAAGACGCAAGAGCGGACCATTCCTTCGAAGCCATTTTCGCTGAGAAATAGTACAGCCCAGCGCTTGTTCTGCCGCAGGATGTTCATCACATGTATATAATTTAATGGAGACAGGAAAGACTTACGGCATGGAAGAAGCCAGCTCTGCCATCGATGCAGCAACGCACATGACGAATATGCACGCTATGAACCATCCCCACACCATGGCAAAATGGCCTCCTGATGAGATAGTAAATTACTGCTTCATACATGCTAGAGCATCACTGACCTGAAAGTAAAGGATAGGAATAACCAGTTGTGATTCCACAGGATACAGCCAGGATAGCCATCGAGAATGAAATTGTCTCTAGGAGCTGGGCCACAAAGTCAGGTCTGCGCGAGCAACAACATAAATTGAGATACCGAGAATTCTCGCTTAAACTCGCTCTTGTAGCCAAGCTTCCGGAGCAGAATGTTGTCTTCTATGTGAACAGGGGGGATGTCATCCTGGCTATCACGAGTGGACTCGGTCACGGTAACAATGCCGGTTTCTTTATGCTTAGCCATTTCAACGAGATTTGAAGAGGGAGAACAATGTCGAATGGGGGGTTGGAGTCCATTTTCCGAATATATAGTGGCAAAATTGTTACCCGCATGTCAAATAAAGAGAACACACCGTCATTGATTGATAATAAAATTAGAGATAGAAGACGTGAATTCCTGGGATAGACCATGTCACCAGGATAAATCGTGCTCTTATCTCGTTCCGTATGATAAAAGCTGACATCTTCTTGGCGAGCGCGTGCCACGCATGTCGCTTCGATAGGACAAGCAGAGCTTGGGAATTCCGAGTCAGTAACATGATGGTCATTGCAGAAAAAGTAGTATTACCAAATAAGGTATGTGAGCAAGCTGACTATAGGTTCCGAGGCAAGCGTTCGCAAAACGAACTTCCAAGAAAACGAAGTTACAACCCGAAGGTATGATACCACGAGCGGCGTTGAGCAAGACTCTACGACACTTCAGCTCCTCTTCTCGCGCATGCATCCATATTTCTCACATTGGAAAAACTCCCATCCCAATTCCACCTAATGTCACCATCACCCAATCCCAAACTTCGCTCGAAGTCAAGGGACCTCTTGGTTCAACCTCCGTCCCACTGGAGTCATACATGAAGCTCGCGTATCCGCAAGAGAATGTCCTGACAATAGCTGTAGAGGATGCAGAGGTGAAGAAGCAGCGGTCAATGTGGGGTCTTACACGGACGCTCATTAACAACGCGGTCGTCGGAATGACGGAGGGTTTCACTGTCCCAATACATCTTGTGGGTGTCGGATATAGGGCTGCGTTGGAAGACGATCCGAGAGGAACGACGAATGGTGGCAATGGCCAGAGGCTCAATATGAAGCTGGGGCATTCTCATAACGTCTACGTGCCAATTCCTGCCCATATCAAGGCAAATGTGCCTTCTCCGACCAAGATCATACTCTTTTGCACGGACAAGCATTTGCTTGGTCTTTTTGCTGCAAGCATACGGAAGTGGCGTCCACCCGAACCATACAAAGGCAAAGTGAGCACATCTTCAAATATCATTACAGGAAAAGCAGGAGACTGATGCATGGTTAGGGTGTTTTCATCGGTGATGAACAAATTCGTATCAAGTCCGTCAAAAAGAAGTAGTCTACACCCTACTTTGCCTTCTTACAGTTTCTTGACTTGCGCTCATACTTATCATTGCATACATGTAATAGATATGTTTCTAATCAACACATAAACAACACGTAGATGGAATCCTTGACACTAGTGGTTTGACTGTTCGAATGCTCGTCGTAATGCGTGGTCACGTGATATGAGCTCCTCGTACTTCGCCTGCGGGCAGCGGTGGTAAATAGCCCTTCATCACGCCCAGTTGCACAGATTCTTTTTCGCTCATCTAGTGACCATTTATCAACATCCCTTGAAATGCCATCAGAACTTTGCCCACCATATGCACCATTTTTTGGCTTTGCAGGCGTTGCATCAGCTGTAAGTCACGGCAGTCAGAGTGTTGCGTTCAATTCATCATAACAGTCCTCCGCAGATGATTTTCAGCAGTATGCTACAACTATGAGCTCTCAAATGTTTTCTGATGTACTCCAATACAGCGGTTGGTGCTGCGTTCGGAACAGCAAAGGCTGGAATTGGTATTGCAGGCCTGGGGACGTTCAAGCCTGAACTGATCATGAAGGCGAGTGCTGCCCTCTGATAGGCTCCTTTGGCTTCATGTTGCAGAATATAGTCACTGGTGCCTGTGGTCATGGCAGGAATTATTGCGGTGTATGGGCTCGTGGTGTCGGTTCTCATCGCAGGAAATTGTAAGTATATTATTTTAGTGCGACGTTGTATGATTTTGACTGGTTCGCAGTGTCCCCATCGAACTATCCCCTAGCCGCGGGATTCATTCATCTGGGAGCAGGCATTTCTTGTGGAATGACTGGCATTGCTGCGGGCTATGCTATTGGTCTCGTCGGCGATTCGGTAAGCATTTTGAGTCACTCTGAATGGATGCGTGAACCTTACAACTGGTTGTAGTGCGTCCGGGCATATGTTCACGAGCAACGAGTATTCGTGGCCATGATTCTCATCCTGATCTTTGCGGAGGTCTTGGGGCTTTACGGGTGAGTATTCTATATGTACTTGCCCACACCTGCTGATCTTGTGCATATTTCAGTCTCATCGTTGCACTGTTGATGAACACGAGGGTCTCTGGTCTTGCGAGTTGCGATTGATCACCCATGCTTCATTAGATACATTTTGTTCCCTACATAAATACAGACTCCGAGTAGGATCATAGACCACTTATGTCTTGAACACTCAGTGGATGTTCATTTTCACTCTCTAGAACTACTGCGAGATGAAGACTCTGAACGGACTGAAGATGAACCTCGCTGCTTTGGTCGCTTCCTACTGCGTTCTCTAGAAACTGAACGTGAGGCGTCTGAACTTGACGCAGAGTCGCCAGATGAGCTAGACCCTGAATCTGATTCCGAGTCTGAATTATCTGAGGAAGAGGACCTTGAAGACCTGTTTACAATGGATGATCAGCCCACGCTGACACAATAAGTGGATTCCAAACAACCTTCGGACTTTCTTTCGAGTTCTGCTATCTTCTTCCTTGGCTTTCCCTTTGGATCCCTCCAGTGCGAGTCGTTCCTGCTCCTTTGACTCTAAAATCCGGTTCGCCGTTCCACTCCTGAGTGACAGATTCAGAACAGGACGTCAGTCAAATTCCAACTATATATCGCCTTTAGTCAACATACTTTGTTCTAAATTCCTCCGGCACTTCGACTGAAGGTTTTCCTTCTGCCTTCAACTTCGCGAGCAACTTCGGGTTTTCGAGCATTTCTGTCCTCGAGGGACGGGATACATATGGGCGCGTAGACTTACATTCGAATATGAAATGTCCTGCATAATTTCGCTCAGTCCAAATTGCTTTTACAACAGGGTCCAAGGGTGTACACATACCTGTACCAAGGCACTTTTGACAAACAGTCGCAGAGGTGGCCTTTGGGTTATTGTTTGACCGACGGTGAGGCGCGAATTTCGACATTGTGATGAGGGGAATTTAGAGTAGGTACTCAGATCTCAGATTTCGCTTGTGTGAATTTGGCGGGCACTGAGATAAAGACACGCGTCGGAATGATGAGCTAGATCTGGGTAATACTAAAATGTTGATGTAGAAACCTTGCGCGGACAAACATGTACAGGGACAAGTGTTTTGGACAGGTACCTCACTGATATTTGGTTCCAAGTCGCACTAGATACACATACAAACAACTTGTTCACTTTGTCTTCAACCTTCCGTCGACGGTCGCGCAGCGTGTCCTCCCAACGCCAAAAATTCACTACAGAAATCCTGCATCAATTGGGTACCGGCGCTACTGGCCACGCCTCCAATGAGCTGCCCTACTAATATACATCATGCTATCGAATAATTTGGCGACATCAATGCCGGTATGTGCTCCGTGAACTCGTTTTGCCTATGTGCCCTCGTCTATCTCTTTCTGCTCACCCTGCTTCTATATCTCGAACCTATTACAAAGTACCATACAGGGTACTGCATGTAATTAAGCTGCCGCCGAGGCGCATGCTAACGCAACTCCTGAACATGTTTTCTCAACGCGTTGCTCGCAAACATCTTTCCATAACCCCTGGACGGCTGCGAGATGTTTGCGCAAGATGGTCCAGCGACGGGAATTGATACACATCGTTGGGCAACATTGGTGCTTCGATATAGTGAATGCTTCCGAATGTACATTTATTCGGTTTTGCACCATTGGCAGAGGTCTTGTGGGGTGTATGGAATCAGTATTTGCTCGTACCATTGTGTTCGCCGCAGCTTGGCAGCCGAACGGTGGCGGAGTGGTAACAGGGCACCGCACACTCGCTCGGACCAGTCACCATTGACGTTACATGACAGTACTAAGAGCTTCGCTATCAGGGACGATTATGCCAAGCTCCGGGTCACCGATCCCCCTTTACCATTTATCCTCATCGAATGAGTTTCTCAAGGGGGCCGCTCGTCTGCGAGCAAGTATAGTCAGTGGCTCTTTCATGACAGACAGGTGTCATATCATGGTACGGGAAGTGATTGATTGTTGCTCTGAAAATTATCAATAGGTTTCCGCTCCTCAGAACTCACACTTCTGCATAAGACTTCTGGTCTTCCCTCGGTATTTGGAATGCCCCGTGTTTGTGCCTGCACTCATTCTGGTAACGGCTGTTCTCGCTGTTATTGTGGCTCCTTGGGGCACGATGGATACTACGATGACCCTGTCAATGAATAAGGTCATTTCTGGGATGCTCTCCTCTTGAAAGGGATCTTCTTCTCCCTGCTGGTGCCTTTACAGCATCAATATATCCTCCGACTACTAGTGACGACTAGAAGTCTATCTTGGTACCCACCTCTAGCCCTATATAAACAGTGTCACTCGACGCAATTTTTTCAATTTGAATCCCCAACTTTGATACCTCAAACCACTCGAACCATGTCACACGTCGTTATCCGCGGAATCCCCTTTGCGACTCGTTTGCATGCAGCCAAAGGTGGTGCCAAGGAGCTTCTTGAGCGCGACCGCGCCCGCGCACAGAAGTTCCTGGCTGGCAAGTCCCACCATACCCCCTTGGATACTGTTGGGGAATACAGTCAATGTCACCAGCATAAGGGTACCGTCGCCGCTCCACCCACTACAGTTCCTTCTGGCACAGGAGACAGCAGTACCAGTGCAAACTCTAGCATTGATGTCACCGATTCAGGTGTCACTTACACCATGCAAGTTGGTGTTGGAAACCCAGCGACCCAGTATACATTGTTAATCGACACGGGTCAGTGGAATACCGGTGACGTGAATATGCCTGGTACTTATTTATATGTCGACGATATTTCAGGCAGTTCGAACACGTGGGTTGGTGCAAACTTGCCGTACAATCCCACATGCTCCAGTCGGGACACTGGTAACACCATAGTGAGCTTACTATTCTGAGTCTTATCCTACTACTAACAGACTGGGCTGGAACTTAGAACGTTAGTTATGGTTCGGGGACTATGTCTGGAGAGGAATGTAAGGGCCGCTTCTTTCGGCTACAATCGCACCAATTAAATTTCAACCAGATACCGACACCGTGACGTTAGGGTCGCACTTGGTTATCCAGAACCAAGGAATTGGTGTGGCTTCATCCGCGCAAGGGTTCCATGGCGTCGATGGTATATTGGGGTAATGTTTGGTCTGAGATGCAATAATTCGTAGTGCTGATGTCTTTATAGTGTCGGTCCTGTAGACCTTACAGAGGGAACTGTGTCTAACACATTGGATGTGCCTACGGTCACCGACAACTTATATAGTCAGGGGACAATTCCCTCTGATTTAATCGGCGTTTTCTACAAGCCGTCCTCCACCGCTAACGTATCCAATGGAGAGCTCACCTTCGGTGGGACTGATCGCACTAAGTTAGAAGACTTTTCTTTCAATTCCGACCTTGTCTGATATCATATGCTAGATACACTGGCTCAATCAACTACGTTCCGCTTACCACTACCTCTTCAGCCTCAAGGGTAAATCACAGCGCGACCGGACATGTACTGCTTACTAATTGATGATCATCAGTATTGGGGTATCGATCAGTCGGTATCGTACGGCACTGGCAACACAATTTTGCACACGACAGCCGGCATTGTGGACACTGGCACCACCCTTCTTCTCCTTGCCACTGGTATGCACACACATCCCACTGTGATATATGTCACTCACCGAAGTGTTCAGAGGCCTTTCACGCTTATCAGCGAGCAACTGGCGCCATTGAAGACCCGTGAGTTCAGCTTGATGAACCTATGATGTTCTGTTATTTTATGTGGATCAGGATCACAGGGCTCCTAACTATCACACCGCAACAATATAAGAATCTTAAAAGCTTGTACTTCAACATCGGCGGTGTAAGTATTGCTCTCGTACGATGAACCTCGGATTAACTGCGATCTATCTCTTGGAACAGGTCACCTACGAGTTTACGCCTAATGCTCAAATCTGGCCGCGTGCCCTGAACAGCACCCTGGGAGGAAAAAAGGGCCAATTTTATCTCATTGTGTCTGACCTTGGTTCCTCAATCGGGACCGGGCTGGACTTCATAAGTACGTCCCATCATATCCTGCTGGGGGCTGAGTCTTACAAATGTCCCGTGTGTTCCAGACGGATTTGGCTGGCTTCAGCGCTTTTACACTGTTTATGATACCGGGAAGAAGCAGCTCGGTGTTGCGACTACGGCATACACTAATGCTAATACCAACTGATGACGGTCCCAACATCGTTTTCTGACACAGGATCTTTGGTTTTCAAGGAGTACACGTTTTATGTTGCATACCTGATTTACACTTTGCTTGCAAATAGTTTCGGCCGTGTATTAATATTCGCTATGGTCTTATATTTAAACTCGATACTGCAGAAAAAAAGAACATGCATGATCACATTCAGTAGTGCGAAGTCTCACAAAGATTGGGAGGCCTACAATGGCTCGACGGAAGAGAAATTCGACAGACACGTGAAGTCGATGAAGAAGCTCGTCGATGAAATAGGACAATGCGAATTTGACCGTGTTGAAATATTTATCCTCTCTCACTCAGAAACAACACGGGGTGATATCTGGGGGGGTTCAGAAAGTGCAGTGTCTGTGGGAAATGGGAAGATTAAAGTCAAGAAACTGGCTCCCATTGCTTATATGGTCGACAATGTAAGTTGGCCCATCCACTCTTAATTGTTGTATGTATTCATTCTTTGCCAGTTTTTTTCTGGGGTTTTTGTCGCTGGCTTAGAGGAGATAGTCAAGGGTGCCACACTATGGATGCTTGTCTGTGGGCACTAGTACTGCCGTGGTCCGGTTCAGTCCGGTTCAATGAGGGGTTAGCAAGAACCACAAACCGAACCTGCGTCTGGTCCAGGGCATATTGTTGAACACAGAACTGGACCAACGAGAACGGTTCAGAATGGTCGTGTTTGGTTCTCTCAAGGTTCAAACGTGAACTGGACCAAAACATAGATCATATTTGCGAAAATAAGTTGTAAAGTGAGTAGAAAGATACACAATGCCAACACACATACCAGTGGATTTTCTAAGGCATCTGCATGTTCGCTATAGTCTGCCTCACTCTCGCCAGCATCAGTCTCTTCAGGCACTGGAACATACCCATTAGATAATGGATCAGGCAATATATCATACCCGTCAGACAATGAACCATCTGGTTCAGCAACAGCAGGAGGACTACTATCACGATCATCATCAGGGTCAACTGCTCATGTGGTAGCTCATTTTGCATTTGGCAGGTCAGCTGCACTTGATAATGCTCACTTGCAGGCGGAGGATGACACGCGACAGAGATTATCGGCATCACGAAGTCGAGCAGATGGCTTGGTTGGTCGACCAGAGCGTCTAGTGCCAGCAAAAAATGTGGCTGCTTGCCGTCCAGAATTCAAGAGGACAGAGAATGCATTGGATGAGGCTGGCTGCATACCAGATGGAGGTAGTGGGACATCATCATCAGCATCATGGTAAAATGTGATCTTGGATGCATCCTTGAGCCTCCCATCTGCACAACACGGACGAGTTAAATTCAGTCATGGTAGAACAATAGTTGGAAATATCACCGAGTTGCAATTGAGACTGGCTGTATTTAGTGTAAGTAAGGCGAACAGTAGAACTTGTCTTCACATCCGAAAAGAATACTGGCAACATGACTCTCTGGACCATTCGGAACCACCGTCTTCACATCCAAACAGAATACTGACAACATGAGGTTCAGAACCGTTCAGAACTGATAGAGAACCATCCCAGACAACACAGACCGAGAACCATACTTCGGTCTGGTTAGGTTCGGTGGTGTTGCAGTGGACCGGACTGTCTAGAACCAGACCGTTGGTCAGGTTCGAACCACGGTTCTGGACTGGACTGCGGCAGCACTAATCTCTCAATGAGTCTGCATGCCGTCGAATCGATGGCATTCACAGCGAAAACCAGAGACCTGCTTATGGAGGTCTTCGTCGCCAACTTTGTGCCCTCCCCACGATTCAGATTTCTGGGGACCCTCGCGAGGGGATGGGAACATGCTAGAGTCGCGTTGCTAGGAGTTGAAGGACTCAGAGCGACCTGACCTGCCCGCCCCATCGGGAAATCCCCGAGGAGAAGACTTCTCCTGCCCACCAAAAAACCGTGATCGAAACCGTGATCCGCTCCATGAAAAGTGTGATCCCACCTGGCCGAAACTGTGATCGAGGGCGAAAAACCGTGATTTGGGGCCTCCCTGGGTCGAACTTCGACCCCAGTCACGATCACACATTTTCGACTGAGAACCTTTGCCATGTCGAAGCTGCCTTGAAGTCTACCTTAACTGCAATTTTCACATGATTTTCGCATTTTGAATCCTCCCATAATCGCACGCTGAATTTTTTTTGTGACAATCGTTCACTCTGACTACCATTAATAATTAAATAATTAGAATAATATTTGGCGAGGCACTTGATCAATGATCGCTATAATAAGCCTTACTTATTGGACAACCCAGGTGATGATATATCTGCACTGTGGATATTGGTTCCAGTGAAAATCATTAGACAAAATCAGCACCAAATGTAGTCAAAAGTATAGCACAATGAGCTGAAAACGAGGTGCTGAAAGTTCCGAATTTTACTCTGAAATTTCACTACATGTTGCGCTAAAATTTCACTCGATGTTGCACTAAAATTTCACCCGATGTTGTCCTGAATGTTAACTTGATGTTGTGCTGAAATTTCACTCTGGTTTACTTGCTGAAATTCCGCTCCATGGACTCTGATATTGTGCTGAACTGATGCTCTTAAAATCATGAGAAAGCGCTGAATTATACACTGAATATTACAACATAAACAGCTGATTTGACTGGGAGTTTCAACCATATATTGCAGTTAAGTAACAGTGAGTAAAGCACGAGTGAGAACCATCGGGGAAAGTAGACTGAGAGTGAAGAATAAACAGCCGAGACAGAACTGTCCGGAAAAGCAGACCGAGCACACAAAGAGGTAGATAACGTTGTGAGCAAGGGCCAAAAGGTCGCAGTTAAAGGGTGGGGGGAGACAAAGCATAGGCCTGACAGAGGGTGCGGACGCAGGCAGCAGAAGCCAGGGAGAACAACCGATAAACAAGTCTGCAAAACAAATTGAGTTGTGTGGCACTGTGGATGGAAGGAGCAAAGTTTGGTATACCCGCTACTGGTTAACGCCATGATGCCTGATGGGCAAAAATTATCATCTGAACCTCGTCAAAATGAAGAAAATTTTACCAAACGAGTGCTTTGGCGCTGATGAACCTGTGCGTTGCGGCCATCTGAATGATGCTGTGAAATGTTGTTAGTTCAAAGGCGGTTAGTCAAATGAATACATGTGCCGCACCGCTTTCGACTTGCGAACTTGAACGACCTTCTGGTTGGTGTAAGTCAGCAGAGTAACGACTCGAAGAAGATAAACACACCTTGATATCCTTTTGCATGATATCCATAAGCAGATTGTTGAATCTCTCGTCTTTCCCAGAGTCAACAATGGGCTGCAGCAGGTCTCCGGCATCGCCACTGGCGACCATGACTCTGAACGCTTCTTCGATATTGCATTTGTGATCCTCAGCAATGAGACGGCAGGCGATATGCGGAATGAGTANATTCATTGAAATGATCTAGTGTCATAGGAGCAAAGATATCAGGGTTGATGGCGGCTGTTTGTGGATCAAAAAGTTTATTAAGTGTAGCCTGGAATACCGCGGCGCCCTTCAGTCCATAGCTGTTGATCAATGTCAGCGTGCAGTAAGATATTGAACCGATCATGTAACCCACTATCCAGGGCGTGCTTTCTTGGTGATTGCGCTACCCACATTAAAGGGATGAAGTTTCGAAAAGTATCGAAGGCGTTTTGAAATATCAACTCCGTAACCTTGTTCAAGAAGGTCAGTAAGGAGAGTCTTGTACACCAAACACTTTTCCTTCTCTTCTCGGCTGGAGAGGATTAGTTTGAGCTCCGGTTGGAGCTGCAAAGCTCGGGCATGGACCGTTGGGAAGTGGAAGATATGTTCCCAGTTGTTAGTGGTTGTACTATGAATTGTCTTGTCCCTCTTCCGCTCCTTGGTGATGGCCATGCAAATGTCCATTTCAAGCTTCAAGGTGAGACGGCTAAACTTGCCATTCGGTCTCGACAGTGAGGTGTCCAATTGACGAAACAGATCAAGAAGTAGACCAGATGGGTGGGCGGGAAGATTGTCCTTGCATCCCTCGTCGGGACAGGTGCATGAGATTGCCTAAATTGTACAGAGTTGATATGAATCATCGCCAAAATTTAAAACCAACCAACACACCTCAATGTGTCGTGCTTTCTTCTTTGGAGTATCCATGTCAGTGAGCGGTGATACAGATTGATGAAGTTTGTGCTTGGAACTGGTGGGGGATCTAATGATCTGAACATTTCTCTCAGGCTCAATAACTTGCTGGTGCCATCGTTTCCACAGCCTGGGGGGTCCCAAACTCTGAGGTGCATTGTTGGCCTCCTCTTCATCTTCCTTGGCCTCATTATCGCTAGCATCGGTGGCCTCGTTGTTGCTGGCATCAGCAGCCTCCTCGTCACTGGCATTGGCACCCTCATTGTCGCTGGCATTGGCACCCTCGTTGTCGCTG
>QFEN01003838.1:14684-28726 GCA_003316125.1 Auricularia polytricha
ACGCAAAAAATTCAAAGTGTCATTAACTCCATATTTTCTGCGTCTCTCCTCGCGCATCCTATTCTCCTCGGCTCATACGCCCTTTACACCCAGTTTTGATAGATGCCAACACTAGCACAGCATCTTCTCGCCAAGAAAAAAGTGCTACGGAAAGCTAACAGGCAACCGGATGAGCTTCAAGTCAGCTATAAGAAAAACAACAGCTCCTAATACAGTGTTCTCTCTCTTGAATGTGATGTACATTTTGTTTTCATCCTCATAGCCGTATGGGGAGAAATGGGCTCCAGATCGTCCCAGATCGTTAATCTCCCGTAGGCAGACCGATAGAAGGAAGACAGTCGTCCATCGAGCCTATGGCATGTGCTTTTGAATTTGCTCGTTATCAACTTGTTTGTATCGTCTTGTATTGATCGTCACCAGGCCTCCATGTACACTACGCTATGGGCGTGGTGTCCACTGTGACTGGTTGGTGATGAATTGATGTAGTCGATCGCGATTCCAGGAGAAAATGTCATTATCGATGTGAGCGTACATGTAGACTACGAAAATTCCGTCAAAAGAGACACTGTAAGGAGTGACAGGCGAGCTACAAGGGATGACAGCAAGTATAGCGATGTAAGTTTGATTTGACTGGAGAAAATAAACATCCAAATAAGCATCTTAAATATTCTATGATTTGATTCTCTTGTAGTACAACACGTATGCTGGGCGTCCCTAAAGAAATCGTCAGGATCAAATGCTACCGGTAAATCAAAAACTTACCACTATGTCCTTGGCGTCAGTTGGTGTGACCCGACTGTCGTCGCAATAAACCCATCCTCCACGAGAAGCGATATAAGCGGTATCTGACAACCGGTTGTTCACAAAAAGGCAACATAGCAACAACGGTAAGGCTCACAATGTCCGTTGCTTAGATTTCCATAATGATTCGTCACGCCATATAGATCGTATTTGTATGGTGGTGTCTGCACTCGCGGATCCTCAGTGCCAATACCATTTGCTGAACCGTTATGCATCCCAGGGGGTAGAGCTGAAGGCATGTAATTTGTCAAATCCAGCCCCTTTAGAGGAAAGTCGACGACGGTCTCAATCTTGTCTGTGAATACCCCTTTATGCGAGAAGCGCTTCAAGTGGATAAGTAGGATTGGTGGAAGGCGTGACAATGAAAGCTGTTTGGTGGCGTTACGCAGAGTTTTGCAATGCGGACAATGCCTGGTAATACCATGAGAACGATGGCATAAAAACGCACAGCACCATACCAAGCCTCTGATCCCGCGAGCACTTCTTCTTTGACAAAGGCGTCTAGGCATGACTGCAAAGATATCTTGGACGGGCCTCTCACGGATGGCATGGGAAGCGAAAGGTACATGAAGGAATTATACGTCGTCGATGTCTGCATGAAGTTAGTGTCAAGTGTCTGAGAACGTCCAAATAATCCGAACCCACCTTGCGACACGTCAAGCACACCAACCGATTCTTAAATTGTCCTTGGAAGAAATCTACAATAAGTGAATCGTTCCGCATCCGGTATATTTCCCATTCCTGTGTACTAGCGACCGACGGAGGAAGTCGCTCTAGTTCGGCCTCACGTTCAGGCGTGGTTCCATTGGATGGTTTTTGAAGGACACGGTTAAGGTCCTCATGGAGGCCATCAAGCAAGAAGGTGAGGAATTCTTGCGAGTCATGCTGGTCAGATCCCGAGAACTGAGGAGCATGCGTGCATATTGATTTCTAGCCGACGAAGTCAGAGTTGTGCACCAACGAAAACACCAGACTTACCCTGAACGTAGTGGGGATCAGATGCGGAAGCTCAGAGTGCGACATATCGTAGAGAATATGTGCAAACGCCGATGCGAGGTGTCCCTTTGTTCCCATGGGGTTGATCGCATTGACAGCCTTCTTCCACCGACCTTCTATATCCGAGTCATCCCCCGTAAGCCCTACATTTGGGTGTGGATATCAATATTCATACATACCAGTGAAGAATCTTGCAAATGGCACCGTAGCACTGAGACACTGAATTGTAGCATTCATGTAACATGTATTTCCCAAATTCTTGAGGCCAACCGTGACGATCTGCATGTCGGACCAATATGTCACGGGATAAGTAGACGGTATTGTAGGCGGTTTGGGAGGCTCCTTAAATGTGCTAACGGAATATGACTGCGAATGCGAATGCTGCCGCTGGAACGATGGAGGGGGTGGGCGAATAACGTGAGAATGAGGGAGATCGGGGTAGTCGATGGGGAGGCGAGCGCTAAACGACGCACTGCCAGTACCTTGTTCGACGTAGTCGCTTCGCCTCCGGACAAGTGAAGAGTGGTTGATACTCGCTTGCGGAGGAATTGCTGGGGGCTGGGAGATTAAGGACGCACCCCCTGACCTAGAAGCAGAGGAAGGACGTGTGGTTGAGAAGGAGGGGTATTGTATGGGTGTGAATGCCACCGCAGAACCGTTTGCAGGTGAATGGGGTATAACGGGAGGTGTGCGGGGTGTCTGTGGGACAATGAGCAACGTGTAATCAAATCAGGGCAAGTGCCACGTACACTATCAGGACGACTATAGCTGTATGATATGGATGACGGGATGTGCGTAGGAATGCTTGCGCGGCTTATGGAAGCGGGAATGTCACTAAATGTTGCTGAATCGTGGGATTTAAGCAGTAGCCTAGTACCAGAACATCAATATACTGGACACAGGGTGGAATAAAACTTATGCTTACCCTGGGGAATCGATCGACAATTCCGGAAACCGGCGCTCAGGTGATGTAGGTGCGCCAGATAGCGCAACATTGATTGGAGGTGTCCAGAAGTGTGAAGGGGATTCGAATGTTGACCTGGTACCGGGTCATCAATACTGGACACAGGCTGGAAGAATGCGCTTACCCTGAGGGACTGATCGGCAATTCCGGAAACCGGCGCTCAGGTGATTTAGGTATGACAAACAGCGCGTCATCTATTGCAGGTTTCCAGAGACGTGAAACTGATTCGAATGTTGATGTACCTCCAAAATCCTTCTCTGCACTTGGTATATCTACATTAGCTGCAACAACTCCACCAGCACCGAACACAACTTGATCAAGGCCCGTCTCCCCTAACGAATCAGTAGACGTCGGGGACGGCGGACCAAATGACGACGGCGGGACGACTGCGTATGGTGAATGTGTGGTAGAGTTTGATGCGGAAGATGCAGTGCTGAGAACAGCGGTAGCAGATAACGAAGGCGACGGTCGATTGGGGCGGGCTGAATCCGGGAGGTAAAGGGGAACTTCTCGTGAATAACGTTTCGTCGTGGAATCAACAAGTCCATTTTGACCAAGCATCTTCAAGCGATCTGCGAGCGGTGTCATACTGAGCAATTCTCCCCGATGAGGTGACACACTGTGGAGAAAGAAAGAAGAGTAAATATATAAGAAGATCAATCTATTGTGCGCAGTACTCACGCAGTGGTCGATCTCTCAAGTTCAAGAAGCTCCGTCTCGAGGCTCTTGATACGGTTCAGAGAAGCACTGTTTTCCTGTGGATGATATCATTGGATGGCATTCGGCACTGAAAATTTAGTGCGAACCTGGTAGAACTGTATGAACTCGTGGTAAATTGGGTTCCCCTTGGTCCTGTCGGCAGCGTAGCTGGGGTGATGCATAAAAATTGTAGACAGGTTAGCTGCGATACAGAAGGCATGCAGAGCTGCCTTTGAGTCCCGAGCGGCGTCCCTCGATTGAGCCATTTGTAACTGGGAACGGGCAGATCCAAGGAGTGCTTTGGCACTATAACCCTTACTAAGTTCCGCAGCGCTTTTAGCATGCTCCTTGATCTCCAGGACAGATCCTAAATATGAAGCGCCATTGTGCATAGTTGGAGAATCCACAGGAGGATCGATAGGTTGTCGATGCAGGTAAGCTCCGCTGTGAGTCTCTGGACCGAATCCTGCAAGACTAGGTGACGGTAAGGGAAGAACAGCGACACCAGGCATCCAAGAAATGAAAAGAGTAGCCTCGAGTAGCCCCGAGTAGAATCAGTGATTCAGTGCGTGGCAGATACTGAGCCGCCCAGCGACGGAGCGAAATACTTGACAGAACAACACAAGTTACATCGTGTGACAATTGACAATCCCGATTACATAACTTAACAGCCTCAACAACCAAGCATTTACTTCAAGTAACTATCAAAGTTCTTTCTTGAACTACTGTGCAAAGTCCATGCAAAATCCAACGGATATTGCACAGGGAAATAAAGACCCGTACCCCTATTTAACTATCCACTATGTCACCAATGGGAGAAGGACAATCAGCAGGTGAATGGCCACGGCCGACTCTATCCGCTCGGTGCTCAAAGTGGCATCTGTGGCACTGCCAACGACCCGGGTAATGTTCGCTGGGATAGAATGCAGGGGAGTATTTTGAAGAGCACATATCACATTGTAACGCAGGCTCAGCCGAAACATCAACAGACGAGGTGCCGTCCGCGCAGATATTGAGGGTCTGGTCGAGTCTCCTAGCCTTCCGAAGCAGAGCATGCGCTTGAGTCACAGGCGCCTGTTTATAGGTCCGGCAGTAGAGTTGCAGAGCAGTCTACCATACCGAGTCAGCTATCCTAGCAGGTGAATCATTTTGATTGACACTAACCTCTCCAGTCTCATCCGTTTCACATACATCATATAGTTCCCGCCTGTTTTCGTGTTCCTGGCAACATACGATAGGAATCATGTTGCCAGTCTCACCCTTGAAGGTGGTAATTATACCATCCCGACGTGGATGACGCACCTGTAATAATTATCCCATGATGGAAAACGACAAAAAAAAAACCCCGTACCGGCTGGATCTCGAAGCCAAAACGGTGACCGTTCCTCCAGGCACAAGATGTATGGTATTCCCGTACACAGTCACTGCATCGGATAACTGCACCGTTGGTTTCGCCGCATAGAGTGCATTTCTGGTGAATCGTGTCAACTAAACAAGGATAGAATAAATAGATGTGTCCTCACAGATGCCCATCTTTGTCTGGGTATAGAGCTGATACCCTCAACGAGCCGGAGCTGCGACACATCCGAGAAGCTAATCTCGGGAGTAAAGACAGCGCACAGTACATGCGCCCACCCTTGCCCTTCTGTAGGCTTAGAAGCACGTAAGAAAGAATCAGCGTTGGGGAATTGAACTTTCTTCTTGGGTGTGCCCCGTGGGCACAGCAAACAGTCAGTGTTCTAGAGAATACGAGTCACTATCAGACGGCTGAAATAAACGATTTTTTGTTGATTTACCATAGATGATTCCAGGGTCTCCTGATTCTCGCAAATGTCGCACATCCACGACTCAGCAGCACTCTTGTCCACATGGACGCCGCATGATGCTAGATATTTGTGGTGTTGAATTAGTGTATAACGTGATTGGATCAGCGATCTCACCTGCATGTATTCGAAATTGACACCGACTACACCTCAGCACCTTACCCACTGGACCATTCTTCTGACATGCCAAGCAACGAAGCTGTGGGACCATTGGTGCATTAGGGGGAGGTGTCGTATTTACGGAAGCCGATGTTGAGGTCTGGGAGAAAACGTAAATAAATAAATTGAAGTACCAGGATGCGCTCGCTGTTACCTTCACTCGCTTTGTGCTAGGTCCATGTAGGGGTGTCCCCTCACGTTTATCCGAGCCCTTTTTGCTAGGCGGTAGAGCGTCCTCACGGACTGGACGGACATTGAGGTCCGCATATTTACGCCAGTTCGTCCCACAAGCATCACAAAGAATATCAGTGGCCAGTCCCTTGGGGGCCCTCCACCAAATCTCGGATTCACGAGTGCGGCATGCGCCACAGCTAGTATTGTGCCTGGACAATCCGGGCATGACTGAACCTTCGTTGTCGGAGAATTGGTCGGCAACGGCAGCAGTGGCGGAAGGTACCTCGCCTTTGCCGTCGTCTTTGGCCTTGAGTCTCGCGGCTCTGATTTGTTCATTCTCTTCCTTTAGTCTCGAGCTAGACAAGATAAAATAAGAACATAAAAAATCAGAGAAAGATAAAACCACCCCTACTTTTTCCAGTGCCCATAAAACCGCACAACCTCGGCCATGGAACGAGTACCAATTTCGTCGTGTACAGCTCGAAGTTCAGCGCCGTAGAGGAAAATGCCATCCTCAAAAGCAGCCACCTCATCTGCGGCCCACTCCCGGTCGGTATGCCTCGTTTCGCCCTTCTTCCACTATCGAAGCAGTCAGATTTTTCTTACTAAAAATCCTTTTCGTCTGGGGCATCACCTTCTCTGGACGGGTGGGAATAACACTCATATCAACAGTGGACCACCCACGACCCAGCAAACATGCCTGAGAAAACCGCCTGAAGGCCTCGGTCAGCCAGTCGACACTATACATGTTTTCCTGTTTTCTGCTCAACGCCACCTTCCATACTTCCACTGAAATTTTTATCTTAGCAAAACCGGTCTCCAAAGGTGATAAAGTACCTACAGTCGACGACTGCGAAAAGAGTAAGCGATGTTGTTTACCTAAGCCAAGGGAAGGCTAAAAATACGTACATTCATCATCTGTCAAGGTGTTGATCGCGCTCAGAACTTCAACAGTATAGTCTCCGCCCCGCTGTTCCGAATCTAAGTTGTCTTGAGCAGCGTCCCGGGCTAAGAGGAGAAAAAATCTACCTGAAGGCGAGGGCACATCAAGCGTAGTTGGAACAGCAGCTTGATATTTAGGACCAACACGGGTAGCGGATCGAGGGAAGATGAGATCGTCAGGATCTACCGTCCAGATGTACTAAGCTCCAAATAGTCAGTATCAAATCCACACTTACCAAGCGTATCTTCTGCCACTGTGTATTGCCTTTATGGGAACATGTGCGGTCAGTTTTCGCTCTTAAATACCTATCTCGTATGGATGCGGCCAGGCGCATACACTTACCCAAAGTACCGAAACGGCCACATCTTAAAGTACTTGATCTCGACGTTTTCTTCCTTTTCCGCAAGGCTCCTGTCTTTGCGCGGGCGTCCTCGACCTCGTGGAGCAGGTGCATTAGACTTTGGCTTCGTAATGGGAGTCGGATGCCGAACGTCATGTTTATCTACCTCCTCTTCATGGCGCTTAGAGCAAGGGGCGCATGTCCAGCCGTAACCACGTGATGGCTTTGCCAAAAGTGGAGGTTGAACGCAGCTCATGTGGAAGAAATTCTTGCATCTATCACACCCTACTGTGTCAGGACTGATATTACAATGTTAATATATGCGCAAAATAGAAATATATTCTCCATTAAGAACGTACTTTGCACACCATTCACTGCAGGTTGCACACAACCGCAGAGTGTCGGTGAGATCGGGAACCACATCTTTCTCGGCCACCACATATTCGTATCTTGAAGTCAAAACCTGTCTGACGTTATCGGGCACTGCAGGAAAATGTTGACTCAAAACGGCGAGGGTAACGAGAAGTTGTACGTACAATTCCGAATGTCAGTCGCCTGAATAACCTCAAACTCCTTCTTGATATAAGGATCAAAAAGACGATTGAAATAAAATCTGTCAGGGCGCTTTTTCCATCCAGCTAGGTCGGTTATTTTATCCCTATGCAAAACGTGGCACCGGGAACGAAGTTGGTTTATGTCGCAGATCTCTGAATATATGGCGGCGAGAAGGAGGCGGGAATCAGTAACTGGACGATCACTGACGTCGCTTGGACGATAATACCAAGCCAAGCGAACTCGGGTATATATTTCCTTTCCCTTCCCTTTGCCCTTCCCTGCCCCCTCCGGTGGCAGGAACTCCATGATGCGGGCTACTGAGTATGGGGTACCATCTCGAACAGACCATGGTGGAGAACAATATACATGGTCTTCATAATTCAATTCAAAATAAATTCAGTAGAAAATATAGAGAGGTGTTTGATTTTTACCGTTGATTTTGACCTTCTCCCCGCTTTTCAGGGTAACCTGGACTGTCATAAGCGCTTGTCGGAAAAGGTTGCGAGAAAAATCTGCAAGGGATGAAAACAGCCCCTTCGACCTCAAATAAGTTCAATACCGTAAAAATTTGTCTCACCTTGGCGGTTTATTGTGTTGTTGTGGCTAGGATGAGCTGTACGATGAATGGAAACGAGGTGGAGAAGTGTGATCCACGAAAGGCAGAAGCCTGCATGGTAATCAAACTCCGATGGGCGCGAATATTCCCGCCGGCTCACACAAAACACCAATATTAGTCCACAAGGCAATGACCACGCCTCACAGTTAAATTTCGGTCTGTATTTTCATGGACGGTTTCACGAGAACAGGAGTGAGACGAATGTCTGATTTTCTTGCGGCGCGGGCATGCGTTTATTGTGATAGTCATGTCGGAGCTGGACATTTGAGTTCACGTGCCGTACCTTTGGTCTGGGCTGGAACCTACATCTACCGAGGAAGTATGTAGCTTGTCGTTTGCGCACAACACATACGTAGTAGTGAATGCATCTGCAGGAACCTTTCGTGAGCTAAATGATGCGTTCGCAACAGAAGATTTCCCGCTGCAGCAGCATTGTTAGTGTTATCATGCCGCACGCGCGCTTGTCTACTGATACAGTACATGTATTGACTTTCCACGATGACACCAAAGAAGAAGAAGGCTTAAGCTTCCGAGCGGGCCTTCAATGAACGCGGGTTCCATGGGGGAGATAGTAAGCTTATGATGCAATTTCGTGTCAGTTGCTGTACTCGGATATTTTACACTTTCCGGGCCTTTCATCATATCACCACGTTCGACCTCATATACGACCCTCCGCATGGTGCTCGGCCGGTTGCCTTGCAGCAATGTCCAAGCTCAATGATGGTACTCAACGCCAACTCCCTGAAGAAAAGACAGGCTTTACGGCGTCTACTCCTTTTATCCGTCAACCCAAGCCTGAGGTGTTCCAGGACTTGCCACTTCCTGTTACACAGGCTGGTACAGCAGATTCAGGCCGCCAAAAGCCCATACGTGGTTTTCGTGGATATTGGGATTGGTTCATGAAGCACATGGGCACCGAGTCCCCGTCCTTGACCTCTGCCATTGTGGATAGTATTCTCGACAGCGGTCAAGTTCGGCCAAGGACAGAGGCTGATACCGACATTGACGAGGTCGACGAAATCGTCGTAGACCGGGATTGGACAGAAGAAATGAAGAACTCGCCAGACCACTCGGAATATACTCCAGAAATATCAGGGGATAGCCACATGGCCCACGTCGGTGCAGGGACTGGTATAAGCGTCGGACATGAAAGTATTGCGCTCCGAGATGATGGTGGCCCCTTCCGTCAATTTCTCATTCTTCTTCGCTGGGAAGTTTGGCCAGCAGTGCATAAATTCTTTCACGTTCACTTTAATCATGAAAAGACAGAAGAACGATATCAGGGGGAGCGTTGGTTTATTAGAAAGGTAATGTGCCTTCTGAACTTGTCTGCTACTAGTACGTAACTGACGCCTTGCTCAGCCGTTAGCACTTTGGTCGGCCGTATTTTTCATCGCCAACTGGGTCATCGGAGCGGCAACGATTGCCACGCCTATCACCGTGCTTGATAAATCATGGATATGGGGTGTGAGTACAATTTGAGTCTACGTGCATTTTGCCATGTTCATAGTATCTTGGTAGTTCATACCTGCGCATACCATTCCTCTCCTCTTCTTGGTCGTATTCGATTTCCCACGCGACCGTCCAATACCTTACCAGTTGCTTTTGATGATCTCAACTTGGTCATGGTGAGCGTCACATATTAGCAGTTCGCATGTACAATTGAATTTTGACCTCCCCTGAGGTGTTTGTATGAGATTGTGACAATGTAAGCCTTAGCGTCATGCCCTTTACGGAGACTTTAATGCTTGGTAAAGATATGTGTGTGGATATTATAGTGCAGATAATACATGCGGAACGAAGGATTTTCTCGGAACATTCTAGTGCGTTATGCCGGTCTTCGACCTCAAAACCACTCATCCTTGCTTTTAGCTATACCTCCGCATTACAAACTATCGCACTTTTTGGGATGAGGATGGATAGAATTGCTGCTATGGTGGGCTCACTGTCATTCTTGATCATGTAAGATGTGCACTAGTTCATGTATCGCTAGGGCTTATACTGGTCTTTCATAGCTCAAGTACTCTCATTCTGCCATATAAGCCAATATGGATCAAACGTGCGTTGAATGTTTCTAATTTTGAGCTGCTTGCTCACCATAAATTTTAGACATGCTTAATTTTCTCCTGTACCACACATTCCTCTTGTTTGTGCATTACATGCACGAGAATGTAAGTAGAAACGAGTACACCTATTTTTGTATTCTCACCTTCACAGTCCGAACGGCGTCTCTTTATTCTCCGAGAGCAACTCAAAGACCAGTATAAGGCTACCCAAAAGGCTCAAATCAACGAGCGAAAAGAAGCGGACTCTAAGAGGAGGCTTACGTCGTGCGCATCATATTCGCATGCCTGCATAGTTTGCTGACTAACTATTGCTGTTAGATACGTCTTCCATGATAAGTACAGTACCTTTTTACCCTTGCCTGACTCACCGGAAATTCACAGGTCCGAGTGCCCTTGAACACAGCTCGTAGGTGTCATCAGGCACAATTATGTAACGAGCGCTGATCGAGCGTCTAGTCCTCGCCGTGCAGAATATGGAGGCATCGTGCGCCGTATCTAAAGCGCAAGAAATAGAGTTCATGGCACTAGGGGGCAGCTTGGTTATGATGTCCAAAGGCAAGTCCGTCGTCTTTCATTCTCTGCAGCCAACTGATTTCTCAGCAGTTCTTAATGACATGCTTGACTTGTTTAAGTGGATTTCTGGCTTCTAGAAACCGTGTCTGACACTGCTCCTAGCAATCGCATGGATAGCGGTCGGTTCGAGATCTTGTCTAAACCTTACGCATTTCATGCTGTCATGCGCTCGTTGTTCATTCCACTGCGCATGGCAACAGACGCCCGCAACCTTGAACTCGTGACTTGTCTTGACGAATCCATCGACAGGGTTGCGCGACAAGCAGCATACGAGGCCACAGGCGAAAACATGACAGAATTCGAGAAGTATTTGGGTGGCAAGGAGGACGGTATCGTTCTTGGGGATGCTACTAGGCTGCGACAGATCATCAACAATCTCGCAAGGTCTGCATCTATCTATGCGCCATCAAGATTATCTGGAACATTTCATTTTCAGCAACGCCTGTAAATTTACCCCTGCGGGAGGAAGGGTGTTATGTTCCACACGCCTGATATTCCCTACACACCCAGTGCCACAACCTTCCGACAATCCAAGACCAAAGATTAATATGGACGAAGACGCAATCGAGGAGGTACTCTGCGCTCCCGCTGATGATCCCGACCCCCCACGTGATCCGATGATGAGCGGGGAACAAGGCATGGAATCCTCAACAAAGAAGGGCCCGCTGAAGCAAATCGTTGTGCGGATTGAAGTTAGTGATACGGGACATGGAATTCCGCCTAGGGAGATGGCACAGGGCAAGCTATTTTGTGAGTGATCGTCTCGTGAATTCGTCGCGAAACGCTCACTTTTTTCAGCTGCGTTCAATCAGACAGAACAAGGTAGACAACAAGGCGGCAAGGGCACTGGTCTCGGCTTGGCCCTCGTCCGCCAGATTGTGAGGCTGAGCGGCGGTCGGCTAGGCCTTCGTTCTAAAGTCGGTCATGGGTCGACGTTTTGGGTCGAGCTACGTAAGTTATCTATGTTGTTCGGCCTGAATTTATTTATTTATGCACACGTTCTGCAACAGCGCTGGGAGTGGGAGTTAAAGTGGTCGATGAACCAGATCCGGAGTTGACTCTGCGCGAGAAGCAGCGAACCTTTGAGCTAGCCGGGCCACTATCAGTGGATCTACTGACAAGCCGTGCCCCAACGCAGGCTGTCTCGACGAACATCACACAGACCATGATGGACAAAGGTTAGCATTATGCATGCTCTGCGTTCATCATATAAAGCAAACATCCGATTGTAGGGGGCCTGGTGCAGCTGAATTTACCAAATGCAACTAACGGCTCTGAATCTCGTGTATTCACCCGGACTATCAGTGAACTCTCGTCGACCACCCAACCTGGTCCTCCGCTGCCCACTCCACCCATTGATGGTTCTAGTGAGAACCTGGGTAGTCCGGGGATGTTCTCTCTAATGGGAAACGGCTCAATTGATAACTCACCTATAGTCGTTGCAGATTCGCCGAAGAGCCTTGCTGATGCTACTCCGCTGCCAGCTATTCCATCTATGTCAAGTCGTCCAGATCCACAAGTTCGAAAGCCGTCACTAGTTTCCCAAATATCGGGGTCCCTACCGCTGCCTGTGAGCCGCAAGGGGTCCATGGCTGGTTTTGACCCACCCATAATTGTTTTGATCGTTGACGATGACCGCCTCACTCGCACCGTCATGTCTCGAATGCTGACGAGATTAGGATGCAACGTCTCAACCGCTGAGAATGGTGAGATCGCGTTAGATATGATCATCGGCGGAACTCCGAAGACCGAAGATGGACGTAATTCCAGAGTCTTTGACTCTCGTCATGACAGTGAAAAGGACCAAAGGGCTGAGGATGGCTTTTCATATGATGCCGTCTTTCTGGATAATCAGATGCCAATTATGACTGGTTTGGAGGTAGTCTCTAAACTTCGAGAAATGGGTAGAGGCGATTTCGTCGTTGGAATTACCGGTCAGTACTGCAGTTGAATTGTGCCCTTAGGTATCCTGACGCTGAAGCAGGTAATGCACTCATCAACGACCAAAAAGAATACTCCGAGGCGGGTGTGGACCAGTATGTGGCTCCTTAGTTCATAACGTTCAAATCTAACCAAATTTCTACCAGCATCTTGACAAAACCAGTCTTTGAATCAAGCCTGGTGAAAATGTTGACGATAGCGGACGAGCGTCGAAGGAAATTATTGTGAACTCAGACGAGCTCAATGCTGGTGGGCCTCTTTGCTTTTCATCTACCCTTGGACAATCTGTTTTCTTTTATCTTTTATCTTTTATCTTGGATCTTGTGTAGAGTCGTGTAACATTTGCCATTTTGCATCATTTAGTCTATCTTTATTTCACTCCCGCATACACGCTAATCACATTGCTATCGTTGTTGTCTGTACTTGATGTTTTTTGGTGTCTAGTTTTGTATCTTGATGTCGTGGGGCCATGCATATGATGATGGATAGTTTGAAAGCAAGAGACAATGGTTTGCGGCGCAAAATTGTCAAGCTGACCATACGATGACAATCGACAATCTCTTGTATTGTGCGCCATCAAGTAGTAATTAATTATTCATTCGCTTCCGAACTGAAGTGCACCATGTATTCGAGCTGGATGTGTGAGACGACCTGTCAGGGTACTATAAACGTATTTATATATATTCACGAATGTGTTCCGAGACGAAGATTTGCACGTAATACAATAAGAATCGAGTGGGGCTTTACCTCACATGCTGAAGACCATCTCTCTCCTTGAATGTCGAAACTTGACCAAGAGCTAAAGCTGCCACCCTTCACCTTCTTAGGCTCTTCATACGTTGCAAGATTTTCCTTCCGTAAAATTTGCCCAGCATCTCAACAGTCGGTCCTCATCGCCCTCTACTTCATAGCGTCATTCTGTGTCCACTGGGATATATGGACGTGCAAAGGCTCCATAGAATATTGATGCGAGTCTCTTCTTTCCCTCTCATTGACTGCCGCGCCATAGACCATCGGGAGGTGATTAGGAGTGGTGTTCCTGAGCGTGATGCGAATGAACACCATGTAGAAGGTAATTGAGATAATCGGCATGATCTTAATCGAAATTCAGCATGATTTTATATCAGGTGTGAACGATGATAATTACCATGTCTAACATGATATACTGAGCATTGTTCGCGCAGACGAAACACATTAGTATGGTGAAGAGCGCCACAGAGTACATGATGGCGGCATCCACAAGTACGCGCACGATAGGCATCATAGTACTGTTCGTAACGCGACTTGAAGATACATTGCGTTCGATCGTCCAGATACGATACGCGAGTAATCCTGGATAAATTCAAGTTGTTGTGAGCGCTCGATATCGCGTTCACGCGGAAGCATGCTTAC
>QFEN01003839.1:0-35986 GCA_003316125.1 Auricularia polytricha
GTGTGATGTGCTAGGTCGTTGGTTCGGTTTCGCATGAGTTCTCGTTCTTCTGGAGTGAGAAGTTGGCGTTGACGGAATGTTGGTCGTGTGGTTGTTGACGAGCTTTTGGTCGTATAGCGAATGCGGGTGAAGGGTTGTTCGATGATTGTACCGTGCTGTTCGGTATTGGTCCTGTTTGCCCTAGTCCAATGTTCGTGTGTTGGAACTGGAGACACATTACTTCAACTGCGTCTGCCTGTAGGCTCTCAAGTCTGGCTAGCCGAATGTTTTGTTCCTTCTCCACCTCCTTCTTCTTCCGTGCCGCATCTGCCTTTTCTCGCAACTTATTCGTGTCAGTGTCCTTAATCTCCTCTAAAAACTTCTTCCAGTCTGCTAACCCTGGCGTCGTGAGCTCTTTCATCACGGCCGGTAGGTTCTCATAGACTTGGTAGACGAGTCCTGCAATAGTGGCTGCTCCTGCTTCGTTGACGAGTTGTTGAAGACTATTGTATAATTGGAGGTGCGCCCATGTGGTAACGCCTGAGATAGAGACCTGGGTTCTCATTTCTTCTTCCGTCAAGCGTAGCGCTAATATTTCTCGTTGGTAATCGAGTCCTGTCTTTTCTGCGACGGTTATGGCTGGCCAGCGTTCTGTAAATGCAACTCTCACGTCCTGCCACGTACTCTTCTTCGAGTTATCCAACTTCATCCACCACGTGTCTGCGATTGACCCCGCGGACAGTAGGGTGCTAAACACCATGACTTTCCCTGCTTCCATTTTCAGGTCGTTGAGTACGATGTACCTGTCTACGTCACGGAGGAAGTTTTGGGCATTTTCGTCCGCCCGTCCATGAAACCAATTGGGTGTTGTGCTCGCCATCTTCTTTTTCGCTGTGAACTGCGTTTCTTTTTGAGGTAAATGCTGCGTGAGGAGGTGTTTGGGGGTTTTACAGGCACTTAAAATGTGGTTACTGGTTTGATCGGTGTGCTAGGGGGGGCTGGCCACGCTATTGGTTGCGTTGAAAGCGTAAATGTCGGAACGGTGTTTGATGGTTGTGTGGGTTGGTCGTCGAATGTGGGAAGAGTGTATACGTCTTGTTCTGGGGCGCCTGCCAACGAATCACAGTCTTCGTCGTCGTCCTTGTCCAATTGATTTTGGACTTCGTTCGACTCGTACTCCGAATCGTCTGGATCAGTGTGATTGATCTCTTGTTCGTCCATTCTGAGCTCTGGGATCTCCAGTTCTCTGGTTCTGATTTCAGGGGTATCTAATGGAGAAGATTCAGCTGATGTTGCAGTAGATGAATTAGTTGAGAGATTTGTTAAGTTTTTCTGAGAGAGAAACCGTCCGTTTGCTCCTCGTAAGATTTTGGGAGGCATTTTCTATAATCTTGGGGTTTTTATGGTCTTTCTAGGAAGCTCTGCGTTTTGGGTGCTTCCTAAACGTGTACGTTGACGTTCGTTATTGTGACGTTGTGCTGTTTTTAGCCAATCGGTGCGTTCTAAGACGTCGCAATAGAATCTGATGCGAAGATCGAATACCACTCTCTCACCACGTTGGAGTGGTAGCTCCAATCAGTGCGGATGAGCCAGGAATCCTCTATCGTATTGTCTCCCCCGCTCGTGTATATGTCCCTAATTTTCTCCTAGTGATGAATAATGCTCCCAAACCTCCGCTATAGTCCGCTCCTCTGACCTTCCTGCTAGGGGTTGCCCCACTCCAACGCGTCGTTTATTTGATTGTACTTAGTGGTATTTTCTTGGAACTGGGTCTCCACGAGATTGCATACCCAAACCAGAGTACGGATTTTAACATAGTACAGACTCTTCTTAGGCTATGGAGGTCTTATTCCCCGGTCGGGTTTGTGTATGACTAGCAATAGTATCACGTCTGATTAGAATGTCTAAGATGGTAAAATTCCCTCTGTTTAGAGTATAATTACATGCTTCTGGTACTACTATACACCTGATATACATCCCATAGCATGCCACTATTCTCCTCGCAGCGCCCAGAACCATTGCCCTTAGCCCACAATATCATATAGCTTGTCAGCTTCTCCTGTGACGTACAAATTGTGCAGATGTGACCTAGCGGCGTGCGATAGATCCTAACAATTTGTTAGGTCGATATATTCCAAAGCAACAGCAACACGAACCATCCATGATCCTCGACACTGCTGCCACCCACGCAACTATAGTTATCCGAGTCGCATTGTAAGGGGCAATGACAGGTTGTCGTAAATGCAGCTGAGGGCAGCAGAGTGCACAGTGGAGAGCTGTGGGTGATGGTAAGACCTTTTGAATGTTTTCGAAAACACCAGATGTTTACTGAGTCATAGAACAGCTGTGTGGTGTCAATAGCAATTAAACATTGTCGGCACGCCAGCATTAAACCAGGTGTGAGATAGATAAAACCAATTCACTTAAATCATACTAGCAAACAGGCATGGAGCAGACGCATATATGTACATGCAAAGCGCGGGTGACGGAAGAGATGAGATGCGGCTGGCGGGGCGGAAGAAGGAAGGAAGAAGGGGGCTTAGGATGAAGCATTTGAGTTTGGACTGAGGCAAAAAAAGGTGCAAGACATGCTTGTTGGCGCCAAGGAGTCCAGGGTCAAGAAAGGATCGAGAAATAATACACTGGTGAAAAACGGATGCGGTTTTGAGTCAGGAAAGAGGCTGTCTTGCGAAGTCAAAGGTGGTCTGGTTATTCGTGATGACAGTCCTCCGAATAGAGTTTGTTTAGGGCTGCTGATACAAATCCGTACCTCTGTTTTGGACGTCAAATATCCCGAAGATTCTGCAAGTCGTGTTTGTGTCTAGTTATGGACAAGGTACGTTTTACTTTGGGATTACAACACAATATCGCTCTACTTTGGGTACAACTAAAAAGTAGTTTCCGCAGTGAATAATTCATAATAACCCTTCTTTTGTACACGTGAGAGTTCCGGACGTTTTCATTTGCCATTGTTGACATGACGAATCAATGAGGCTACTCAGACATTGCGATCTACCATCTACCATGCCAGTCAACATTCCCCTCGAGATAATCATAAAAATATTCAATCTAGCCACTCGAACGAAAGGACGCGCGGCAGCATGGATTGCATTTTCAAAGAGAACTTATAGATGGTGCGATCAATGTAATACTGAACGTATTCCATCCTACTGATCGTCTCGTGGCAGGTTTGAAAGATTGCTGTACGAAAGGATTGTTCTGGTTGATGAAGATGAGGCCGTGCTATTCCTTCAATGCCTCAGCCTGAGGCAGATGCACGAGGAATTCGCCCGGACATCGATCAACGCCATGTGTCTCGATGGGGATATCCCGGGCATGACCGCCATTGCAATACTGTCTATATGCAAAGGAATCAACAACCTTTCCTTGACAACGAATGGTGATGAGGTTCTTCGGGACCTATCATCTCTACAACCAATACTCGATGCCCTCCCACTGACTGTATTGCACCTGCACATCGGTGTCACCCTCACTGCTTCTTCCGTGACAAATGCCAATTTCTTCTCTCGACTCACACATCTTGATATCGACAATAACGATATACTTCGGCATGTTCGCATGGAATGCATCCCTCAGCTGACTCACCTGGGCCTGCGGGGTTCCCTGTATGGCCCAGAGGGGAGAAGTGTGGCATTGATCACGCGCCTTCTCAACCATCCTACATTGAAGGTGATTATGTTTCGCAAAGACGATCACAAGGATTTTGCAGGCTTCCTAGAGGAACATGCGTTCGACGATCCTCGCATTGTCATTGCGCCCCAAAGGCTAGTCGCATGGGACGATTTGGGACGCGGGTCTATGTTAATATGGGAGATAGCTGAGAAGAAGGCGAATATGCCGAAGCCCAACCACCGTCAGTTTGTCCCTGTGAGTATTAAATAGTGAGATGGACTGACCTCATCACACAGGACAGCATCGGTGCTTCCCACCAAGTGATATCGTCAATGGATTCAGGCAGTACATGGATCTCAATAGGTTGCGAAAGCAGGATGTGAACTATCGGTTGATTAAGTGCTTTGTAGCTGGGCCAGACATAGATAGCCGGGGATCAGGTTTTCTACATGTTACGGACTCATACGGCGACGACGACGATGACGATGACGACGGAGACGACGATGACGATGACGATGACGACGACGACGACGACGACGACGACGACGATGAAGTCGAGCTGTCTACGTCTGGTGACTCAAATGATGGCCTGAATGTGTAGTACAGTACAGTACGTAGTGTAGATATTTCTTTCTGTGTTATGTTTCAAAATCGTCGTTATCGAAAGTATAACGATAGAGAAAACCAATATCATCCAATCATATGTCCAAAGGTCACCGAAGCTCATGTCCCCAAGCATGCCTCCGCTCACATTTTTTAGATTGTGAATCCGATCGAAGAAGCCTGCTCGAAAATCAAGTCGTTCATCCGTAGGAACTATGATCCATTTGTGATACCTGGTGGTGATATGCTGAATAACGTGCGCGAGGCACTAGATATTGTGATACCGGGGAATACTTGGCTCGAGTGACCACAAAGACATGATATTATCAACGTACCTTCTTCGCATTCTGCATCTCTTGCACATAAACAGCTGTTATTAGGTCATTTTCTTGCTGGACTCAATCAATGAGTTCATGGTAATCTTTCTTGTTGGTAATTGCAATAGGCGAAGGTGAAAGACGTGGAATTGTAAAGGAAATAATACAGTCGTCGAAGCTGATCGTTGGAGGCTTCATGTCATCATCTATCTGTGCCTTGGCCCCAATGTTTCTTCAAGTCTTTTCTCATTTCAGCTGCATGAAATACGGAAATGCTGTACGTGATCATCCGGACCACAGCCTCAGGTTTCTTCACTTGGTCTGGCACTGTATCTAGGACCGTGTATGAATAGTACTATGTCAGCTATATTTTTAGGTACATGTAAACCTAGATATGTCAAAAGTCATATTTTGGGCAATATTCATCGCAGATGGCTGGTCAGAATACAATTCGTCCGAATCTCCGAGATCAAACATCGAAACGCATCCATTCTGTAGCCAGACTTTCACCCGTGGAGCCTAAACAGCAGAGATCTGAGAAAGTAATGTACCTCGTCACCAACGCTGAACCATCTCCCAGCATAATCTACGTCAAATTTTTTTTTTGATTGGTCAAGGGTTTGCGAGAACCAAATGACGTCTTGAAGACTTTTACAGGTACTGATATATCGCTGCGAAGGTCTCAGGCATATATGACATCGTGTCGACGAAGTGCGGAATACAGAATATGTGGTTCCATCGGATTGAACTTCAGCTGTAGGGAATGAGCTCGATATCACCACAAATTCTTCAGACGACATGCCTGCGTGACTCCGGATTGACCATCTACACCTCCTATAGGCATTATCACTGCTTTATTCAACTCGGAATACAACACAATATTATACATCGCTTGTGAGGAGGGTGTTAGGCTGCAGGTCACGTAGTAGTCGCAAGAGGAGAAACCTATGCTGGGTACGATGCCTAAAATTGGATCAGCAAACATCTGAGCTAGTAAATCCAACATCTTGCCTTTGAGGCCATCCTTGGAAGGCGTAATCGGAAGCCCATCGCCTTCCTCAGGTTGTTGAATGTCGAAGATCTCGACGGCATCTTCGAAATCGCAGTATAGTCTTGGTGGAGGATATCCATCATGATTATTATCAAATGAGTTTCGTGACATGCTTACTTGTTTGCTTTCAAGTTGACCGCAAGATTATGAGGAGCGATGAACCTCTCTCGATGATCAATAATTGGGTACGATGCTCTCAGCTGGTGGGCTCGATGAGCGGTCAGATAAAAACGCGTATAAACAGTAGGTGCATTATCCTTCCTTCAGGAGCTTCAAGAAGCTTCACTGGACAGTCACGTACAAAAGCGACGAAACAGTACGCCGGAGCGTTGTCGGGTGATGGACATTCTTCATGGGTGGAGAAAGTTGGGTCTTTCACAAAAACAAGACTGCCTGACGGCAGATGGCAATGTCCCTATAGAAAAATGTGAGGAGGTCATGTCAACGACATGCTGCCATGGAGGCGATGTACCTATAGGAAAACGGTTAGTGAGTGCCCCTCATTGCAACTTCATCGCAAACTCAAATTGTAATGGAGTTACGAGGAGGAACATTCACCAATGTCTGGAAGGTAAAGTTTGTCCAGACAAGTCCCTAACTAACCCGATAGAAAAATGGGAGGAGGGCATGTCAAAGACAAGCTGCCATTGAGGCAATGGCCCTAGAGATATGGGAGGAGGCATGTCAAAGACAAGCTGCCATTGAGGTGATGTCCCTATAGAAAAATGGGAGGAGGGCATGTCAAAGACAAGCTGCCATTGAGGCAATGTCCCTTCAGATGTGGGATGAGGGCATGTCAAAGACAAGCTGCCATTGAGGCAATATCCCTACATATGTGGGAAGAGGGCATGTCAAAGACAAGCTGCCATTGAGGCGATGGCCCAAAAGATATGGGAGGAGGCATTTAAAAGACAAGCTGCCATTGAGGTGATGTCTCTATAGAAAATGGGAGGAGGGCATGTCAAGCTGCCATTGAGGCAATGTCCATGCATATGTGGGAGGAGGGCATGTCAAAGACAAGCTGCCATTGAGGCGATGGCCCTATAGAAAATTGGGAGGAGGGCATGTCAAAGACAAGCTGCCATTGAGGCAATGTCCCTACAGATGTGGGAGGAGGGCATGTCAAAGACAAGCTGCCATTGAGGCAATATCCCTACAGATATGGGAGGAGGGCATGTCAAAGACAAGCTGCCATTGAGGCAATGTCCCAAGGCCACAAAAGCTCACTATACATCCTTGTAAGTCTTGCTGGGGAAGCACAGGATGATGGATCGAGTTCTGGACGCCGGGTGGAATGACGACGGTAGGTGGATCAAAATACATGTGGCTAGCGCATGTAAAGAGGGTTATAAACATTTTCAACCTACGGTCATGTGACCTTCCCACGGTGCAGTGCCAGATACGACCACACATGATTCATAATAAGAACAAACAAGGGGGAGATGGACTGCTGGCAGTAATGACCTGTCCGTACTGTAGCTTGAGGACCGTACATATAAACCTTCAATAACGCGATGACCTTGAAATTAATATTCAGGATGGACGGAATGGAATGGTGAACGTCATCACTATCATATAGACGTGAATATCTCAGGACCAGCGTGCCTCACTGTGCTAGAGTTCAGACAATTAACACAGAGTATATGAATGGAACTACTGATATTGATTGCGATGGAGCTAGCGGTGACAAATGTATATAATAAGTCACTGGATGAATACTTGTACACGAACAGCATCACTGTGTGGTCAAGTAAAAGACCCGACGTCAAGTTAGTGAAGGACACCAATCTCTGCTAGCTGTTGGTTTGTTAAAGGCCAGTCGAACCATACACGGAATAGGTTATCTGTGCGACAACTATACACCCATGTTGGCGCGGAGATATCTGCCTTGGACATCTTGCACTGGTGGCAATGAATCTTCATCTTCGTCTGCAACCACTTGGATCCATGGAACTTCCGCCCAGAAGCGTTAAATTGAATATTTTGAGACGGACCAGCGCACGACGGGCAGCAATACATATCCAGTCCCCACGGACGAGCGTCGGTGAAGCTGGAGAGAGCCATCATACGGCAGTGTACGAGTCGCGTATACGATGTGCCGTACGGCGTCATATCGGCAAAGCAGAGCACCACGGAAGATGCATCAATCGCGTGTCGATCCTCACCGAATGATTGCAAGAGTGCATCCCACGGCGTCATGGTGAATACGAAGACGTTTTCGATAAAACGATTCAACGCGTGGATGATTAAATTGTCTATCGTGGACACACCACTGAAGACGAGCACGAAGTCGAAAATGTTCCTGTCATGGTCATCCAATCAGGGCCCAGGGTATACAAAATGCGAATTCACTTACAAGTCTACCATCATTTTCAGCAGTACGACGCTGTTACTGATGCGACCTGTTGGGCCACAGGTACAGAGAACCAATCCACGAATGAAGGGGTTATTGCCTCGAGTCATGTTCACTGTCCGAATCCCCTTGGAAGCCTCACGGAAGGGACTTCCAATGTAATTTTCTAGCAGCTTCATAAATTTAGCGATATATATGAGACGCTTTATCCTGCATGACAGGGAAGGCCTCACCTCCCATGGTGTGACGGACACCGTATCCTTGACACCACCTGATGCGACCAGATTCCCAGTGTCCGTGTCCGCATGAGTGTCCACGACAACCAGAATATTACAGTGGTGATTCAATTTTGCTACCCACTGGAAGTCTGGGGCAACCGCATTCGGGCGATTGTTATTCGACCGGATTGTCCGGGACACGGTACGGAGCTGAATAAACTTAGTTGCTGGCAATTTACTTGTATGCGCCGATGCCTACCTTGTGAGGTTCTAAGCGAAATTGCTGCTCCAGAATCGCAGTGATGGAATCCGCAACAAACTTTCGACCATAACCGTGCCAGGTGAGGAAAATGCCCAGTAATGGATGAGGGCTACGTTTCAAAAATTTCGATCTGATTGAATATCCCTGAACCATGTACTACAACGGGTATCACGACACGACCAAATTATTGATATAGGTACTCACCGGAATGGCGGTGTTATTGCGCCGATAGCAAGCTGGGCATATGAATGTATCTTTCGTCACGAGGGGACATCCTGTGATCGGGTTGCGTGTAGCATCCACACATCCTTGCTCGCCATTAGCCGTTGCGACGCAGAGCTTGATATCACACGCCTCTATGAGCCCTGTGCATGTCCAGACGTGTGATCCTACATCTGTGCAATACACGCATACCTATCCAAAGGTTCAGTGATGGATCGAGATTCAGATGGAAGATACTGACCGGAATGTCATCAGTGTGGACAGATGTCGTAGGACCAGACCCAGATTTCGAGGCTTCCTCATCACTGTCAGAGATGTCACCAGATAGAATGGGAGTCAGCTTCGCGTATGGTGCGTGCATGGCCTTCGACTTCGCCTGTCTTGAAGGATTCCTGCGCGTCGGCTTCTTCTTCGATTTTTCAACCTGCTTCTTCTGTACTTGTGATGGAAGATCTTCCACCCGCTCCATCTCGTCATCAGCACCATCGTCCACCTCGCCAAGCGCATCCTCATCGTTCTGCAACGTGTCCACCTGACGTTATACAGAATGATGAGCGAGTAAAGTTACCAAATGACATGGACATACCTGGGGCTCAATGTGATCCACGGAGGCCTATGAGATGCAATGGATCACATGCGACATTCCATTGTTGAAATCAAAAGCATACCGATGAGTCATTCCCATCCATCTCCATATCACTTGATTCATCGTCAGTTTGATGGTAGAGTGGCATATTGCGTGGAGTGAAGTATTTTTCCGCAAAGCTGGATGCGTCGGTGAATACAATTGACCGGTGTTGTTGGAACATAATTCAACATGCCCAATATAGCAGGTAGTGTGCGCCAAGCCCGGAAGATGACGGAATGCGTCCTGAAACATCCGATTGAAAACCGTTTGCAAGTTCGGTCCATCCATCCTTCGAGAGCATTGTAGAACATCAGATTCAGAACTCCTCGACATACATAATCCTCTTTAAGGCACAATTGTTCTACTTCCCATCGAAATCATGCCCTTGCAGCAGCCGTTATCCAACCCGGTTGTTCTCCACGATATTGCACGATCCGCTGAAGAGCGCAGGACGCTGTGCAGCATGGACATCGAAATCGCTCCCTTGATAAAGGAAGGGATATATTGCGTTATTTTTGAGAAGGAAGGTGATATTGTAAGTGTTTTCTATATATTCAGCTCGGCTCTGACCATTATATTCATAGTGTCGAATATCGCGATCGTGCAACAATGCATTTATGGCGCTGCATCACCAATGGCGCAAATATGTTGAGATGGTGACAAAATACGGGATCGAAGTGGACAGGGGTCGCGCGGACCCACGACAACTGCAGCTGTACATTAGCGTGGTTGTCTACCTCAAGGATGTCATGTTCGCATTCAAGGAAGAGACGGATGCGTTGGGGAATTTTCGCTCCAATGCATTACAGCGATCGGCATGCCTTGATTTTCATTATGCATTGGCACTATCAGGTGGAACATTTACAGAGTCCAATCGTCGCAGGATGGAAAAGAAGTTCAATGTCAAGTGGGCGGATTTTCAAACTGGCATAAATATCCCAGAGGTAGCTAGAGGTGAGTACCATTTTGGTGATGAGCGTTGCTGAAATATGGCACAAGTCACCATGCCCTCCGATTTTCATGCCTTTCTTTGTGGCGATGACGAAAACTTCTGTGGTTTCAACACTGTGAAGCATTCCGACGAGTCTCTTACGATGATCGATAGATATATTGAGGTCGGCGTGACCGCATGGTTGGCGTCCAATCCTTCTGTGCCGCATGTTGAGGCCTTGCCCGACCCAGTGCCTTCAAAAAAGGGGAAGGCTAAACAGTTGGACGAAGGACAATCCGAGAAGCTGAACCCTCAGGGATATGCGCGGACCACGCGGTCTGTAACTCGGTCTGAGAGGTTGACGATCAGGCTACCAGCTTCCACTCAGATGAAAGAAAAGACGCGAGAGGAATCCGTACATGTCGCCCAATATTCGAAGAGAAAGGGAACGGCGCCTATGGAGGACGACATTGAACATGTACCTTCGCAGAAAAATGTCTCGAAGCAGAGGAAGGCATCAACAATTCAGGCGCACACAACCACCGCACAACAAACTGTGGAACGATTTGGTTCCCTAGCAATATCGATCGAGACTGACGATATAGCCGTCCCACGAACAGGGGGGACGGGAGTGTCATCATCCAACATGTCAACAAAGGCAAGTCGTGCGGAGGCAGGCCGGACCTTTGTTGAGAAGGGCAGAGGCAACAAGGCAAGAAATATAGATCTAATTGGAGGGGGAAAGGGAAAACCCAAGGCGTCCATTGTTCCTGTTTCACCAGTGCAGCCGGAGAGCGAGGACGGAGATGATCTTCGTGTAGTTGAAGAATCTATAAGGGCAAGCATCCAAGATACTCCCAAGTTATTGCAAGCAAGATCAGGTCGGGCAGATGGCGATGTGGCTATTGGCAGCAGTAATGTAGGTTGCGAAATTAGACCTCATAGGACGATGGCTGATCCTCATTTTAGAATGGCTCCAAATCGATCGGGGCACTCGCTGGGAGCGGTGATAAGGAGCTGCTCCGACGGGCTAAGCTCTACGGAAATGGGCAGACAGTCGCAGACAACACCCTTATCTGGTTTATTAAGCGTCATCGAGCCCTGTCTGGAATCCCATTGGACGAGGACTTCAATGGACAACTCATGTCACAGAGCCCACAAGAGGCCTCCTTCCATCAATATGATCACTACTTGGAGGCACTGGGGCTTGAACGATTTTACGTTGCATTGACTCACTTGCGTGACAGTCCAGACCACCTTGTCCACCTTTTCCACGCCCTAGGGAAGGCCGCGTTGACGACAAATCTATTGTCAGACAGTAGCTCGTGCGTAGATTCCGTGGACCCATTGCCCACGCTCACATCAAGACGTGCGGGGGACCATCACATGGTGGCCCCCATTGGCGAAGATGTGGAGGTGCTCCATGAAGATCAATCTGTGGGCGCGGATGGTCCGGAGTTAGCTTCTGACGCCATGGCCATTGACGATGATATTACTTGCAGCACCGAGAAGGCCAGTCCAGCAGTGCACTCAAATTACGGGACAATTGAAGACCTAGAAAGGATATGCGAAGAGTCTGAAGGAGAAGGAAAACGCAAACGGGCAGAATCACTCGCAGTTTCCCCTCCAAAGGTACGATTCTGCTCGATGACCGAATATTTTCACACATTACTCCTCAGGTGGAAGGTGGAAGGGGAGACAATAAACGGTCTAAAGTGTTGGCTGACCGACGATCGATTGGCCAGTTCAGCCCTCTCGTACTGCCGATCCCAGGGCATAGATCGACCCATATGTCCACAAAGCTGGTCACTGACTCGCCGGGCATATCGATAGACCAAGCCGATGTCGCAACAACGGTGAGAATGGAATGCATCGTTGATGAATGGAGGCGTATTCATTTCCATATTTCCAGTCATTTTTTCCAGCTACTCAGAACATCTCATCTCGCTCAAATGAGCCTACCACCAACAGAAGCGGGGGTGGCTGTCATGCATCATATGACTCTAACCTCGCTCAGGTAAGGTTTTACGGTCACGGTAATCGCACTCAAATTTATCATTTAGCAGGTCGACGGGTCCATTTCGTCTCTGCCCATTCGGGGGATCACTAGTGCTACTACAGCTGAATCTCTCCTACTCGTGAATGAAGCGCAGGTGAGCTAACCGTATCATATTAGTCGCGTACACAGTGCTGACGTCGTCATCTGGTGTCTTTCTGCCCGTTCAGTCCTCAAACATGGCACAGGAAAATGCTCTGTACGGACCAACTGATGCGGAGACCAAGGTACGAGGTATCTTGCTTCTTTACGACAGAATTTTATTATATTCATTAGGCTTGGTTTGAGCAATGGCTCCAATAGATTTGATAATACTCAGGAAACCATGCGATCGGTGATCTGGACTGCTGTCGGACGGATATATGTTGCCCCAGTTTGCAAATATATTGGCACTGGTGATTTGTTGGACAATCATGTTGGAGATTTGGGATCTAGAAATTTTCTACCGTTCTGGGTTACATAATGTTGCGTCGCGTCCCAATCATTACTTTGACATCTGTACCGTGCTATACTATGTTTCTCATGAATTGTACAATGGCGAAGGCATTCAAATGTGCCGAATTTGTCTACGAGACTGATACAGATTTCATGGAGCTGACATCCTCAAGCTTCTCCGAATTTGATTAAGATGAGAGCTCGTGGTCTACATCCATGGCGGAGCAAGCACTGTAGGCACGAGACAGTATAGACCGTGAGCTATATTATATGTACCGACCACCACTGGTGGCTTCTGTACCAGCCATGGCCATACCACCAACTCAACAGCAGCGAAAAAAGCACAAATGAATGCATATATCAGGTTACTTCTGGAAAATCATTGAGTTTGTCTGACTATATGCTCTAGAAAATGCAGTAAAGCAGCGTAAGGCCACGGCAACTGACGATTCACCCCTATCTGAGTCTCTCATCATCACATACAACATCTCGATCTTTCCTATTGCTGAAATGTGGGCCATCCGTCGCATGTAGTCAGCATGGAGATCTTCATTTCATTTCGTTCTTTTGAAATTGTACGGAGCTTTTGAGGAACACGCCCGCACGAGGGAGCTCCCGGTAGATAGTAGTGTAGTGGATTGCAACGAAGCGGTTGCATAACATGAGTCGAGTGATCCCACCGAGAAACCAATCTGGCCGGTGGCGGACCAGTTCCACGAGGTACTGAACATCCTCAGGATTAAACTTCCTAGGAAAACCTGTGAATTCACTCCGTGATTGGACTACATCACCGGTGTACTGATAGAGCTGTCGGATGAGGAAGAATGTCCGTCTCGAGAAGGCAATACAATCAAGGATTTCACGAAGGTGAAGGATATCATGCTCATACAGGCGAATGGCAGCAAATTTTATATCGGATGAGATATTCCGGTTGATCATAGTACTATTAGTATATAGGTGTATTTTTCTTTCCGACGTGGTGCAATTGTTTAAATTTTTCTCTAAGTCTCAAAACTGTGAAAATGTTCAAAGTCCCAATCAATCATAATCTTGCTACAACACACCAGTACCATTATATACGCACACAGCTGTAAAAATCGTCATTATATGGAACGCGACGTACGTCGATCTACCAGACAACTCAGACCAGGAAATAAGTGGCGATTTAGTCCGATTTGATCAAACACCTGACGTCCATACTGATTATTCACGGATCCATCACCTGTCCAACACCCTGTACAGTTCCAAATGCTGCCACAATATATCCCTATCGACCGTCTCACCAGGAATGTCCTGGTTCTCTCTGTACAGAGTCGTCGAGAGGCTTCCAATGTTCTTGATCTCGAGACACGTCATGATAGATCTGCAGATACTTTCCGCGAGCACTGCAGTCTCCGAGGGCTGTATCTTACGTTGTGCGGCGTCTGCTGCGATATAGTCCTGGCATTTCAGTACCATAAGACACAGACTCAAGAGCGACCGCCGATAGAGAGCTGTAAAGGTCATTCATTGATCTGGAGAAGCTATGAGGATAGAGCATGCTTACGGATTCTGGTCGACATATGAGGGATAGATATCGCCATTCTCCGCATTGTCTCCAGAGAGTACGAGTATGCGTGGGTTTGATTCGTCAGAAATTCGGCTTTCTTGCGATCCATATACCGGGCCCTCTCTGTATGCTGCATTGATGCCATGTTGAAGAATGAGGCACCTGATGCGAAGCCTTCTATAGGCGTGTAAGCGCCATGAACCTGTCCAGGGGGTTGTATCCTGTATGCCAGTTAGCAATCACTGTCATCTGGGCTGATATAGATAGCGCATACACGAAATCTCCGGGACCCAGGTAGACAACTTCTGCATCCCACAAGTCCTGCACCTCCTCCTTGTTGTTAAGATAATCGACGAGTTTCATCATCGCGCTGGCGTAAGCCCCACGCCCACCCTTCTGGGATTTCAGACGAAACAACACCCAAAACTTTCCCCCTGACTCGATGCGAATGTACGTCGCAACACCGTCAGCGTCGTGATGAGCAAACGACACGTATCCAGCGTGATGGAGGAGGAACCAGGCGTGTGTGGTGAAGTTGTCCGGATGGATTGCCTCATGAATCGGGCACTGCTGTGTTGTCTGACTCCAACCAAACCGCCTTCCATGATCCAGGTTTCTGACAGGTACACATGTCATAATTGGCAATAAAATTAAATGTGGATGCTGCTCACCGCAACGGCTCTGGGAGACATCCATGTACGTATGGGATGTCCAGAACACACCGGATGTTCGTCGGGTCATTCATACTAGAGACCACTTCAGATATTGTCCCAGTCATGTGAGGATGGGTGGAATCTACGACACGAGTTTCTACATCTGGTAGGACATATTGAATGATGCTGACTGCGACCTCTGATGAGACTCACCATGAATAGACACAGGCATACCCGGATTTATTCCGAATTTGCGATCCAGCCATTCTGTAGTGACTTCAGTAGGAGCATTTTTGACATTCCCTCGGACGACCACGGATTTGTTGTCACGGAGAGCATATTCGATCTGGTCCACGAAGTCCTCGCGTTCCATGGCTGCAGCAGAGAAGTGCTGGACATACTTTGATGACGGCCTAGACTCTGGGAAAGATGCGAAGAACTTCACTATTTCAGCGTCCACCGACTCGCAAATATTGACTCCATCCTTCATAATTGTAGGAAGGACGGTTTTCCTCCCATCCTGCCATCGTACTGTAGCCGACTGAGCAGGAACCTTGCGTCCAAGTAAACCCACAGTCAGGTCCTTGGTATCGGTAGCTGTTGAGTCAATCTGAACATGCGTTGATGGCCTTTGATGAGCCGTTGGTGCGGGCACGCATGCAGGTCCATCGGATTCCGCATCGTATTCATCACTGTCGATCCGGACCAGCCTCGATACACGATGCTTAGATGCATGTGAGGGAACCAATACATGTTCTTCTTCTTCGTCGTCGTCGTCGTCGTGTCCATCACCTGCCATCTCCACATCCGTAGCTGGATTGTGCTGAGGTGGCGTTGCGGTGCCCTGCACCTGTCCATTACGAATCTCCCGCTGTCTTGCACGTTCAAGTTTTTTTCTGACTCTGTCTTTCTGTCTCAATTCGGCCTTTTTGTCCTCTGATAGTGATTCGAGCCATTTTCGCCGTCTGACTGTCCCGGATTGGACATTGTCCGTCACACTGGCTTTGACGCTGTCCTTCTTACTAGATGTCGAGCGTGGAGCCATCTGCCCCATTTTCAGATAACATATGAGCGCCTTGAAGTAAACCACATTACATACATTACCTTAGCGATCTCTTGTTTATTAACGTCTCGGACAAGTCGCCAAATTGATGTAGTTTGAGATTAAGGGCAAGTTCAACATTGAAGGTCTGATTTGTCATACATTCACACGCCACTCATCAGATAAGAGATTACCCGTACTCTACAGCTACTCATCAGTGTCCTGGTTCTATTCACACCTGAGACACAGCCGAAAAAAATCAATTGGCAGATGCGGTACATATTGGGAGACAAACTGAGCATATATTGAACCATTTACCCATTGTGCGGATGATGGACAGAGTCAAAATGACACCATAGATACAAATAAGGATCAAATTCTATTGGTCATATTCATAGTAAGAGGCTGAAAACAAGGGAGAATGTGGATCTGCACCTGTTACAAATTGACTTAATTTACAAAAATTGATTACAGATATGACAACGTCTCCAATACTGAATTGTTTACAAATATTTCAAATGTCATATCTGAGGGAAGATATAGGATCAAATCACGCATTAGACTTAGGGTCTCATTAGCAACATGCCTGAAAACAAATCTATAGAATTATCATCATTTGCTAGCGTGACAAATTTGTTTACAAATTGTAAATATGTTCGAAGATATGTATGAGTGGCCCTCTGAGTTCCCCTCTGAGTACCCCCCTGAGTACCCTCTGAGCGGTCCGTTCAATTCATCAGACAATGTGAAAACAATTTTCTATTCTTTAGCTTGTGCGAGTACTACTATTTTTCAAGAAAACCCGTAAGACATCTGATGCCACCCAATCTCCGTCATAGTCGTCGAGAATTGGGTAGCGCTTCTTGGCCTAGTCAAGTTAGTATTCTTTCAGGGTGAGACTGATTCCAGCATTCACCTCCTGAAAGACCGACTTTAAGTTATCAGGCGATTGTGATTTCCAGGACTTCTTTACACTGAGGCAGGATGTTGGCTCTTTGGCAGAATCTACGCGTTTTTTTTATAGTGATATGAAAGATAACACAATGGAACAACGCTCTAATGCACTGGAGTGCGGACATGACACCAGCTCCGACTTCTCTGACCTCTCCACTTCCCAATGGAGCCAACGATGGGGCTCGTACTTGCATCCATCATCTGAGTCGCAGAAGAGGGAGCTTGAGGCTAGATTGGAGGGCTGAAAACTTGAACTTGACGCTCAGCATTGTCCATCAAAATGTCATTTTCTATGATGTGATTAGGCAGCGGATATGCAGAGGGCTGATGCCCAGTGCCTGTAGCAGCACATTGGCAGTGGGCATTATAGGACGCGCGCCTTGACACCCACCTGCATATGGAGTGCTTGCACGACGAGACATATAAGGACTTCTTGAACGACTGCTTCCTCTGCGGGATAGCAGGGAATCAGGCCGAGTGTGTGTTCGACGATTCCTGCGATCTATTCTCAATGCAGCAGCAGGAGAATTGAGTGGTGATTCAGGCAGGATAGAAGTCACAGCAGTTGACGCAGGGATAGGGAATTGGAAAGGAGGCGGCGCCTGAGTTGGCATAGCGATGGTTGGTTGGGGGACTGCGGGATTGGATGTAACGAAAGAGGACTGAGGCTGAACTGCTGATGACAAGACTACTGTGGGAGTAGACACAGAAGAATGACGGGCGTGAAGGACATATGGCCCCGCATTTGCAGGACGTGTACGGAATGAGGTGTAGGGCTTATAGGGCTTGTATGGTGTACGCTCAATTTCTCTTCCAAGGTGAACTCGGTGTTCTGGTAACAGTGGAGCTTGAGTCAATGATGAACCACGTGTTGTAAAACTGCAAAGACAGGTGTGAGTTAACGACATATTATAAAGTCAAATACGCACTTTCGCACAACGGTGGTTGTCTTGTTGAGTGCCGTTGCGAGTTCGCCAGGCTGATGATCTAGTAGAGCTTTCCCAGGAGCCTCAAAATTACTGCCGGGCAAAGACATCAGTGGAGGCATTGTATAGATCAGATGAAGCAGTATCTGTTATTTGCAAGTAGTACAGGGCCTAACAACAAATAAGTTATGATCAATGGACTTACAATACAAAACAGTTGCATTAGTGAATCCATTGGCAATACCTGGAATACCCGAAATACCCGGACAAAAAAGAAAGGCAATGCCAACTGCTTATTGTTAGAGCGGCATCAGAATGGTGATTGACTTACATATCATCAAGGTGATCCATTTTGCCATGATTTTGGCAAAAAATATGATGCATATTTTTGATCGTGTATTATGTGAGTCCAGCATCAAGATCGATTGTTTATCCTAATTCATTGCGAGTATGTATGAACTGATCATGATAAGTGGGTATCCAAAATGTATGTAGTGTAGTGCATAATCAGAGTCAAGCGATGAAACACCGATAACCAAGCGGAACATACAATCACCGGCTTCAGCTTGAGTCCGAGTTTAACCTCTGTCTCTTCCCAGTTGGAGTGACTGATACCCGGGAGGGGTACTGTGACTTTGTGAAGAATTCTTGTGGCTTGCGCTTCTCATCGTCAATGAGAGGTTGCAGTGTGGGAACCTCATAAGTAAGCCAATCGTCTGATGCGAGGTATTGATTATAGATGGCGATGATCTTGGAATGCGACTTCAAAGTCTTCATGGCTGCCTGCTTCTTGTAAGCAGTATTTGCGTTCAAGTTCATGAGGAGAATTGCATGAGTGGGAGTCCCCTTTGTGGACTCCAGGCATGGGAATGTTTCGTCGAATACAGCCTGATCCTCATCGGTGATCAAAACGTACCGAAGAGCGAATAGTGCAGCAAGTGCAAGGACAAGTTTGTCAAGCGCTTTGCGCCCAACAAACACATCACCGGCAATTTGCCGTCTTGAGATGAGAAAAGCCGATTTTGAGTTTGATCCAATCCCGTCCATCTCCTCAGCCTCGAAGACCTGCTTCATGAGTAGCGACCGAGTGGGGGTATCCATATAACTCTCTGTGTACATCAAGGCGATCCAAAAAACGACGTAAAAACTGGACTCGAGGTCATCCTCGATAGTATGTGTGGCGTGTTTGTGTTCAACAAGGTTGGCAGACATGAATTGCCAGGTTCCCTTGGTGACAGGAAACTTAGCACAAAATATGAATTTTGAGTATGGAATAAACGTACCGTGCGTGTGATTTGTCGAGGACCCTGAATTCTGAGTAACTTTGCAAGATCCCAATCTATGAGGATGCCAATGCCGTCATGCATGACCACATTTCCAACACTGAAGTCCCGATGTAACACGCCCGCCTTGATACATGCGTCCTCATGGGCTGTGGAGATATAAATATGATGTGGGATGCGAGTTCCAAAACACACACCAATCAGTGAGTCACGAACAGCTTCGACAACTTCACGAGAGCTCTTAAAGTGTATCAACGGCTTGCCAACAAGATTGAGAACCAGACGGTAATGAATATGTGGAGTGAGATGCTCATGGGAACACGCCCATGAAGCATTCTTGAACTTGAAAGTTTGCGTGAGTTGCTGAGGGAGAGATGGTACATCATGACATGCAATGCATGTCGCGACATTGCGAACATTGGCGTCCTTCAAGAGTTTGTAAGTTTCACCCTCTGGTAGGATATCGGGCAATGACACCCGCCAAGAGTCCTTGAACATGACAATCTTGTTGTTGGCAAGGTCAAATGCAGCACATGTACGTGTCCTACGGCCAACAGGCGAAAGGCCACGGGCAACAGGTGCAGGAATAATCAACGTGAATGAACCAACACCCTCAGCAGCAGGGATGGTAACCTTGAACATGCGCGTGTCAGGACAAAGGTTTAACTTCAACTGTGCGCGAATGGCCTCCTCGGCGCTAGCGGGCGTCACTGATGTATCAACGCCACGCAATGCAGGCGATGCTTGTGAAAAACGATGAAAGAAGTCGGCTAAGTGTGGATATTTGTTGTAATCGAAGGCGCGAGTAACAATGGCTCCCTCCCTGTCCCATCTGATGATGCGAGCAAAGTCATGCAGAATCAGGACCGAGAAAGCGTGGGTACGGTATTGAGCGCCAAGCTGGGCTGCGGCGTAGCTCGTTATTTGTCCTAACGTGTCCATGCCCTTCATGGTCTGGTTGACACAGGAAGATTTTTCCTTAGAGTTGAGAGGAGGGTCATGAAAGGCATCATTAATGGTAGCCCACTTCAATTCAACGAGAACTTCTGCGGTAGAAACATCGCAGCCGTGTGATGTTCCATCGGCATATATGCTGATGTCCGGCTTGACACCGAATGAGAATGCTTTAGCAACCTTTGTGTCTGCATGATTAGAAGTGTTGACGAATGATAGAGTGGGGGCAAAGGATTTCATAGTGCCAATCTGTACCATTGAAGTTAGACTGTCAGCGATCCCAGTATGATAGTTATGGAGCACTCACAAATGGTTCATAAGCCAGCACTTCATTTTTGACACAGATTGTGCTATCAAATGCGCCGCTCCTGAAGGTTAAAGCGGGGAGATCTGGTATCTTTGAGGTCGGTAGGAACTCCTCAAGAAATTCCTCGACTGGCATTGGGCCAACGCAATAATTTTTCATCTCTGCACCCATGGCATTGACTGTGAGATTCCGGCAACGCGCATTGGTTGTCCAGGGGAACTTTGTGGAACTACCCTGTTTGAAAGGAGTGTCGGTGATTGCAGGAGTAAGCTGGGTGTTTTGTAAGTCCTTGGTAGGAGACTGTGGGGGCTTCTGAAACATGCTTGATGTAGTGGTGCTACTCTTGTCGATAAGCACCTCCGGTGCATGAGACTTGTACATGGTGTTTGTAGATCGTAAATATAGTATTACAATGGTATCTTGCTGGTGATCTATGAAATAATGATGGCGGAAAATTCCGGCGGCAAACTCCACACAATATGATGACAATGGTGGAAAGAGAAACATAAATCGCCAGTTTGAGGCATTAAATAGTGAATAGAACTCAGCCGGGTATTCCCGAAATCCACAACCAACAGTGGTCCTCAGGCGGTCTGCAGTACATGTGTCACACTGTGGCTCTGTCTGTGTATGGATGATGTTGTAGGGAGAAGAATGACATTCCACATTGTATTAATAATGATTTACATGAGTGCCACAAGTATAGATCAGATAATTGAAGCACAGACCTTCAAAAGCATGTAATTGCATTACTCCGGATCATGATGCGACAAAGTATCCCAATGAGGTTGAGAAATAGTAGTAAACTCGGACTGGGACATACCTATAGATATTCTCATACAGATTGATAATGAGCGCAACCCTATAGCGCAATATGGCCTAAAGATGGATCAATAAAGATCAGCGTCTTAGGGGACCACAATACACTTGAAATAACTATGGTACGGTAAAGGGGATTACACAACATATTATCACGTACTATCACCTAAAAGGCAAGCATTGGCACGAAGAAATATTTTACTTTCCATCGTTGTGATGACATTGGAATCCTTCGTCACCTTCTTCGTGTCCCTCATCGCTTTATTTGTGGTGTGTATGGTTCCAATATCATTTCCGCATATCAAGACGAAATCCTTGCCCTTGCCTGTCGGGGGCTCTGCAGTGATGTAACGAAAGGGAATTGTATCGTGTTTTGTCCCCTTGTTACTTGATCGTGAAACATAAGTGACCGCAACACTTCCATCTTCGACCGGCCCACTCGGCAAAAGGAATGGATCCGGAACTACTGTACGAACCAGGCGATCATGATAGTTCTGATACCAGCCATTTGGCGCTGGTAGCACCCTCAAAACTAATGAACGCCGGGCTAGTATGGAGCATAAGCTGCTGCTGCGCAGAAATCGTGCGGCTGATCAGGAAGTCAACTCATGAAAATGTGACTAATTTGTGAATAAATAAAACTTACGAGAAAATTCTGGGACATCAGGCTCGCCCTTCAACATGTCCTCCCTGTCCTCGGGATTCATTTTCCAAGGGTCAAAGTCTGAGGGAATGTGCTATTAATTGAATTTAGCTCATTGATATTAGAAAAAACCTCACTCAGTGTGTTGGATGGTGGCCCTACATCTGCGGAAGCCGTTAGCCCGAAGATGCCGCCAGGATTTGACCCAGCATCGTGGTGGGTTGCATCGGTGTAGGTCGCTGGTTCTAACTGTGCCGGTGAATCGGGAGGCGCGCTGGGAGGGGGAGTGCGGGCTCTTGGAGCTTTCAGGATATACGACTGACGCAACATCTGAATGAATGCTTGCAGTTGTTCATCCGATAGTCTACCTCCATCGAGGAGTGTCCCTGATTCACTGTCTGCTCGTGAGTCGCTATGAGGCAGTCCAGCAAATATAGTACTCGCCTAACGAGGTCCCTTCGCTGAATTTGCTGTCTTTGACCTTGAAAAAGGTCCACTTGACAGGTATCGTGTGCGAGAGAGCGCAGGGTTCCACGCAGTGATTTCAAGTGCCCACGAATAATAACCACTTGTTTGCCAATGAACCGTGCCATAGGGTCGTGCTTCTGTCCTTCGTTGAGTCTGGCCGCATGTGTTATAGGAACAGTGATCTGTCAAACATGCTGTGAAATGAGTATTCCACATACGGCTGAAAATATACATTTGAGTAGCCGCCACGAAATGTCAAGGTACGGTTAGTCAGGTCAACAGTAAGGACTGTGCCCGTCATGTTCCAGTGTCTCCCCCTCACCACCTTTATTACGTCTCCGGCCACCACATTATATCCACTTGCTGAGGTGAATTGTAGGGCAGCTGAGTTGCGAGAGGAAGTGGTCCACAGAATTGGGACCGTTTGACGATTGTCTAATGTTCCCCTGATGAGAAAAGTCAATTGCTCTGACGCAAAGTTGACATTCGTCACAGTCCCAGTCATCATGTGAAGACTCCCCGCTTTTCGTACTATAACGTGATCACCTCTCATCGGTGCGTCGTCATCGTTAGGAAGCGTTCCCGATTTTTTGGCCGTGCTACTAAAGGACGCGGACAACCCTTGGTCGACAATATATCTCTCGACAGAGTGACTCGATACAGTGAACTGGATTGATATATCAGTGATTGAAACTACAGATAAGCCACAACTGACCTCATTTTTGCTGACGGAATCCAGAATGACGAGCATATTGTCACCAGCTTCAACAACTATACCACTCTTCCCCTTATGGTCTGATGCCTCTGCACTTGTATCCAAGACACGGACAAGATGCCCTGCTCGGATACGCCTCCGTAGGTCCGCAATTGGAAATGAAACTGAGTCCTCAATATTGACAAGTGTGTCATTTGATCCCGGGACATACGCCAGATCCACCAATGCCGTACCATCATTGACGTTAACGTCCAGTATCAAGCCCCAGCTCCCTGACATGGCCCCATAAATGACCCTCACCTCGTCACCGTCAATCCAATACTGGGTTGAATACGCATGCATACTGGCTGCAAGAAATTCTGGGTCGCACCCAGACTGCATGTGGAGGGCTATGTCCTGCGCAGTGGGGAGGGATAACGTGACGGCGTCCGTTCTTTTGCATTTGATGGCCAACAGGCCATGAACGTATTGCTGTCCTTTGTATTCGCAGCTTTCCACGCCGTCAGAATTCTTGAAGAGGTGGCGCTCATTCCTCAGCTTGCCAACATCCTCGGGGTCGCCAAGTCGTCTAGAGGCCACTAACAAAGTGAGAATGCCATCCTGATAAGATAGTCCGTATGCTGCATCACGACTGTATGAACCGTGTATCATGCGATACCACCCAGGAACAGCCATGCTGGTAGGTTGAGTGTGATCGTCAGGAATGAATTCGCATCGAAGGAAGCACTCAGCGTGGGAGGGTGGAAAAGCTGCTCGGATGAGGAGTGAATTTGGGGCAGTGACATACAAACGCCCAGGAAGTGTGGAATGTGTTTGGGTCTCCAAGCCGAATTTACTTAGGCATGTCGCCAGAAAGGAAGTCTTGCCCGCTACAACTCGCTGAGTATTATGAAAGTCAATAATTGTTGAGCGAAATACATACCAGGCACCGTTACCATCCATTTGCCTGAGGTTACAGGTACAATAAAATCTCCTATGCTGCAGTTTCGTGGGTCCGGTGCGGTACCTGATGGCCTCGAATCCGGATCGAGGAACCGGGTAGAAAGGTCCGCAACCTTATCCTCCCAAACACTAGCTGACGAGGGGTTGGAAGGGTTTGTTGGTGAAGAATTGGAATTGGTAGTGGCATCTGATGGAGGAGGAATGTAGCGGCCCTTTATGGCGCGAAGAGCAGTCAATGCTTCGCCAACGTCCCCATCCGTGAGGAACATGGAGTCCACCGCTTCTTTCCAGTCCTCTTGGCAATATCGAGGGCCAATGTAAGTTTGTAACTTCTGAAGCATTTCCCCGAACGACAGATCGGTGAGCAGATGCTCCTCCAGGATATCCCAAGCACCTGTGTCGATCAAAGGATGTGCAGATTGCAGATTGTGTCCACTGATGTCGTTGTGTTCACCAAAATCATCGTCCGGAACCACAAATAATTCATCTAGGTAATGGAGATCAAAAAAATGTAGTACATGAACCAATAATTGACAAACATTCGCTGTGAGCTTCATCTTCTCTCTCTCCATCTCCCGAGCTATCCTCTGCCTCATCATCCACAAAAATCCTGGCCTTGAAGCACTGTTAGAATTGATGCGATCAGAGACTGAGCTGTCTTACATCATCGGAGATTTTTCTACATTTGCTACGTCTGCAGACGCCAGTTTGCGCATTCAATTGGCGTTTGGACATCTGTCCTGTCAAGTAATTCTAACGTATGTCTCTAATGTAGCACTACCTATATGAGATGGTGAAAGTTGGAAAGAAAGCACATTATGGACAACGCGCCCATTTGTAGTGAATCCCAATTTGGAAGCCACACTTTTCTCACGGCCACAAGACCACTTCCGAATCTTCTTCATGGCATTGTAGTCTGTGGACAAATGCTGCGTGATTGTCATTGTCGCGACAAAAATGGTGGAAAACCTACCTCCACAGATGATACTCAAATTTTGCATCCATCGCTGTTCCTGCCAAATTTTCAATGGTAATATAATCATTCTTATCTTATTATCTCATACCGTCTGCAATTGCATGTCGCATCATGAATGGTGTGACATATGCATTCCGATCACTCGGAACTGCACTGAGTGCAACCTCAAGGGGTGTAAAACCGGTCTCTAGGATAGGTGGGTGGACATTTACCTAAGATCATGACATCAACGCTGATGATGAAGCAGCATATGCTACGGTAATGCCGGGAGAATATCTTGAAAACTGAGTTAAGGAAAGTGTAAACATAATCACACCGGGTGTACAATTATTGATCCGTAATTGCAATGCGTACCATGTGTAAATTTAAATGCACCGATCAATTCAGATCGGTGTACTTCAACCATATTGCTGACAGTATGCACAGCAATAGCACTACAAATTTAAAGGTACCAAGTTCATCGCTATTGTGAACAAAACATATTGTAGTGTCTAGAGTAATATAGTATTGTAGTCAATTGTAACATGGCAGGCGAGAAAAAGGAAACGAATAGCGTTTCAGAGGCTTATATAGTGAATGGAACTCAGCCTGGGTGTTGCCGAAACTCAGCTGATCGGCCGGAACCCGGGTCTTTTCATCAAGGCAGGTGAGTGGCGGTGTCTGATTTCCCACTCATGATCACTAGTTCTGCAAATTATAAGTTTTGCCAGTGCACTGAGTGGATTCGACACTGGCTGTTCCTTGACCTTTGCGACATGCAACTGCTTCTTATTTTTCTTCTTCTTCTTCAGTTCCCAATCTATTCGCAGCGGGACATGAGGGTGGTCTGATTGTGTTCAAGCTCGAGCGCGAACGACCTGCGTTTACTGTGCACGAAGATATGCTTTACTAGCATCTGTGATAAGAATGTGTGCACTTACGACTTCAACTCGGGTTCGGACGTCGGCTTGCTGAGCGTAAGGAAGTTCGGAAGCCCATATGTTCCTCCGCGTACTCTGAGCTACAACCCTGCCGAACGCGCCGTTGTGGTCACTATCTCCTTAGACAATGGGCTATTTGAGCTCTCTTCACTGCTGGCACAGTCCAATGGCGAGGTTAAAGACTCGTCTGCAGATGGAAAGCGCGGCTCTGCTCACAGTGCAATCTTTGTTGCAAGCAATCGGTTTGCAGTGCTCAACAAAACCTCCCAGGTAGTCGCTCTAATCTTCCGATCAGAGAGCATTGTTCCCATGATTTTGCAGCTCATCGAAGTTCGTGACTTGTCAAATTCAGTCGTGAAAACTGTCAAGCCCCCGGCCCGGACTAATGAAATTTTCTATGGTGGTACAGCCTTCCTAATTTTCAGTTCAACGTCTACTATTGTGCTGTAGGTGATCAAAAACCCTGTATCAGCCTCACCCTCCTGCATGTTTCCCTGCTGAGATGCATGAACGACCTCCTGTCAATAATGAGTACTTACATTATTCAAATTTTGTCTGTCAATCACGTTATGCGGTTGGTCGCCATGCGCGAATGCCTGCCCCTGGGAAATGGTCGCTTGTGCTACAGTCAGGCAACTGAATGCACAAGACAATCACACAACGAAGAATCAGACAGATCTAAGGGTTTGTTCAAGACATACCATGCCATGGAGGCACTGTCCCAAGTGAGTACACGACAATCGACAATCCCTGTACATAATGTACATCACTCCTGGACGAAGCGACTTGTGGAATGCCCGATTGTGTTACAGCCGTATTAGCACACAGGACAAAAACACGCAGCCAAAAACTAGAGCAGTCCCAAGGGCATGTCCAAGACAAATCATGCCATGGAGGCACTGTCCCAAGTGAGTGCACAGCAATAGATCATCCCTGTACACAAGGTACATCACTTCTAGACGAAGCGACTTGGGGAATAAGCTATCGTCTTAGGTCAGCGTGGCGTACGTCACAAAGGTGCCTGATTGTCAATGTAGAGGAGTCATAAACAAGTGTTAGTGCATAGCGAGATAATGTGTTATATAGTACAAGTGTAGGGACTGTCTGAAGCGCGTCGTGAGTCCCAAAACATCACTGTGAATAAGACACATGACTTCTAAACGAAGCAAATGATGTTGGCGGGCAAGTAAGTCGTTGAGGTGGCCACGACACCATATTTGAACTTTCGGTCATGTGACCTTCCCACAGCTTGAATGAGTAAGCAGTGACGTACACAAACGATCATCAAGGGTACCACTATCGTTGGGCCAGAGTTGCAAAATCTGACGACCACATTTTCATATCTCGTTGTTTGCTACGCATTAAGACAAAATAACTATACGGACCCGGTTTTTCAAAACAGAACTCCGTAACGGCAAACGGTGCAATGCAAGGTGCAAGTCTCGAATTTAGAGTAAAAACAAATTCAACGGGAGAAATACGTACACTGCCGCACTAAAAATTGGTTCGCCGCTTCAAGCAGTCACGCTTGATCATTCTCTGACATCGATGCTTGCATTGTCGATAATAACAGCAACTGTGCTTCGTTCTTGTTGGAAAAATGCTCAGAAGGTGAGGATAGGCTAAAAGTGTATGCGGAAGAAGAAAAATCATTTTTCGGTTGTGAATTGAATATATGTTGGAAGGTCCTGTATCTAATATTAGAGGACTCAAGATGTGTTGTTGCGTGTGCTATGAGGCATTTTGCAACTCTGGCCCAATGATAGTAGCTTTTATGTACAAGTGGTAGTGTGCTACAAGCGAATGAAATGACACATTAAACATTGTTCAGTAACGGACGCCGATGCTCGCGAGCTGTTCATGTGTCAACGGCCAATGGTACCACACACGATACATGTTGTCCAAGCGACAATTGTTGACCCAGTCTGGTGCTGAAACGGCCTGCTTCGACATTTTGCACTGCCGGCAATAATACTTCATCTTCGTTTGCAACCACTTGTTTCCGTACGACTTCCGCCCGCACGCATTGAACCTGATATTTTGAGATGGGCCGCCACAGTGTTCGCAGCAATACATGTCCAGGCCCCATGGACGAGATTCGGCGAAACTGGAATACGCCAACATGCGTGATTCTACCACTCGCTCATACGAGTCACCAGTGGATTTCATGTCAGAGAAACACAGGATGACAGGCGATGCTTCGAGGGCGTGACGATCCTCCCCAAACGAGCGCTCCAGCGCCTCCCACGGTTTCATGTCGTACACGTAAATATTCTCGATGAACCGAGATAATGCGGGAACGACCATGGAGTCGATGGTGGAGACGCCGCTGAAACAAAAAACGAAGTCGAATATGTTGCTGCAAGGAGAGTTTTATTAGCAAGAGGCGGCAACGACAAGGCAAGACAGCGCTGACTACTCCACCATCTGCTTCAGGAGAGTTGCACTCTTGGTAACACGACCTGTGGGGCCGCAGCTGCAAAGCACCAGTCCACGCATGAATGGTTTGTCGCCACGAGTGGTGTTAATAACTCGTATGGCCTGCGATGCTTTCCGAAAGTGGTCCCCGACGTAGTTCTGAAGCATCTTAACACATTGAAAAGTTGGAATCAGCACGAGAATCGGTCACCTGGAAGATAATAGTACCTCCCATGGTGTAATCGAAACAGAGTTGTTTGCCCCACCAGATGCAACCAAGTTCCCCGTGGTAGTGTCCGCGTGCGTATCGATGAACACCAAAAGATTACAATGATGATTTTGTTCCGCCACCCATGTAAAATCGTCTGCAACGGCATCAGGGCGATTGTTGTTTGCCCGAATTTTCCGGGACGCGATGCGAAGCTATGTTGAACTCGGTGAGCTGATGATAATATCGCTACATATGTCTTGCCTTGTGTGGCTCTATGTTGAATTGCTCCTTAAGCATTTGTATGATACTATCAGCTGCAAATTGTCGACCAAACCCATTCCAGGTCAGGAACACACCCAGCAACGGGGCGGAGTTGCGCCTCAGGAATTTGTATCGGATAGCGTAACCACAGACCATGTACTACAAGAATGAGGCACATACTGAAGGTCTAGGCCATGTTAGTTGGACTCACCGGAATGACCATGTCTTTCGCTCGATAGCATTGTGGACACACGAATGTGTCCCTCGTCACGAGGGGGCATTTTGTCATGGGGTTGCGTGTCGCATCCACGCATCCATGTTCAGATTCAGTAGTTGCAACGCACATCGTGATGTCGCAAGGCGTTTCGAGTCCTGTGCATGTCCAGATGTGCGATCCCACATCCGTGCAGTATACACAATGCTATGCACACCGTCGGTAGAGCAATATACAACAGTAGGAAGATACTGACTGGGACATCAACATACGATGTATTGACGACGGAGGCAGAACCCCGGCTCGGTGCTTCCTCGTCCACGTCCACATCCATATCCACGGCCTGGATGTGATCAGTTAAAATGGGCGTCATCTTCTGGTATGGTGCATGTAATGACTTCCGCTTCGGTTTGCGTGGCTTCTCAGGTATTGGAACTACAACCTTTGGAGCACGAGGCATCGAGATTGTAGACGCGCGCGCGGATTGCCGTGTAGGAAGTTGCCGGTGTTCATCAACTATCTGATCATCGTCTGCGTCACCATCTGAGACAATATAATGATCGTCGATGTGCTTTTCACACGTAGTACAGTGGTGAGCTCCGTATATGATGAATACAAATTCACATACATCGGACGACTGACTTTCATCCCTCATCTCATCTCCTCTAATTCCAGCATCACCGCCGCTGGTGCTCTGGACGACAAAATGGACTACTGGATCATCGAAAATCCAACAGATGGATGTGAAGACATACCACCGGCCCATCGCCAAGATCCATGTCGTTGGCGCCGAGGTCGTCAGAGTCGCCTGAGTCATCGTTCGCCTGATAGAGAGGCATCCTGCGATACAGGTGTTGAATTCGAAGCTTCGATGAAGCATGTTTATACACGCACGGCTATCCGTCTACTGTCTAGATACGAAATAAGAATTATGAATGTGACCTTGTCACCCTGAGCGTCAGAGTGAATTATGGTGTGATCTTGACAAGATAAGCATCAAAATTGACTCAATCCAGAAGTGTTATCTGTGAGAGACATGCCTTCTATCTGATCGATTGCAACGGTGACACAAAACAACCTCAGAGTCTTGTGAAAGGCGTCAAAACGTGACATGTTGTCACGTATGGTAACGGTATGTCACATCAACGCCATGCACTCACCGTGGGGGATATTACTTAGACGTCAAAGATTTGGAGTCCAACTGAATAGCGTTCCAGCCGTATGACATTGTACAATAAAAATATGTGCATGCTTCAAGATTACGAGGGCGTGTAAAGTAAAGGTGGTGTGGTTGTATTTCCCATAACTGCAGTGTTGAGTGGCGCAGAATCGCACCGCCACACGCGAGCGGCAAATTCCGGAAGTGGAGAAGGGTTTGGGATATTTAACCAGCTCAGATTGAGCTGTGAGCGTCGAGTTCCTCTGAAGCCTCCCTCTCGAGATCGCACTGTCACATGATGGCCACAAAGATATATCCGATGTCAAAGCCAATTCTCATTGAGAAAATTTCACGGTCCGACGAAGCATGCAAGATGATTCGCTCGTTGCCGGGCCCCATTGGGTGTCAGTTAATGAAGCGCACGCTAACTATCCAGTGGGAAGTCGGCAGCCCAAGCGTTAGCAATCCTGCCTCGACTACTGTAGATGCTGACGACATAAATATAGCTGGTCATCCCACCGAACTGTGCCCAACCATTCCTTGTGCTATTGCACCAACATGGGGTGTATGTGGAGATGCTGAAACAAGGTGAACCGAAGGTGACGGAGGGTCGCATGGACCCAGAAGATTTACAGCTGTATTGGAGCGTAGCTGCGTACCTGAGAGACGTCATACTCGCATTCATGGAAGAGTGGGAGGGTGAAGGATTCAAGGCCCAATTTCGTTCGGCCCGCTTGGAGTTCCATATGGCAATGGTACTGACGGGCGGAACTTTCAACGATCACAATATGCGCAAGGTGCAAAAAAAGTTCAATGTCACATGGAATAATTTTGTTGCACGGGTGGAGGTGACGGATGTCATGAAGCGTGAGCAGAGTGCCTGTAGTGGGTCCATCACCGTGCTCATCGTCTGTTACACAAGTCAATAGCAAGGAGAACGCGTATCATGAATTGATGTGTGGAAAGGACGAGAACATGTGTGGTTTGGACGATTATCCAGGTATCAAACACGGAAAGGGATCCTCGCGGATGATAGAGAGATTTGTCAAGGACAGGGAGGCAGCGTGGGCAGCTAAGAACAAGGTTGTTCAGCCTGAAGTGACAGAAAAACAGGGACGGGCGGCGAAGGGAAAGCAGGCCGCTCGCAACACACCGACAGTGAGTGTCTCAAAAATGTCACTACCGATGTTCTGATCAAGGTAATAAATATTGAATCGAATAGATACCTACAGAGAGCACGAATGGTAAGGAGGTTGTCCACAATACACGCGGAGTACGTAGCCATTGGAACCTCGCATCTACTTTGCTAAATCATGTCAAAGGTTAAGAAACTCGCGACAACGAAGGCTGAAAAGACGAAAGAAAGTCAACAGAGCGTCCGAAAAGCATCGGAGGTGAGTGGCTCCATGACGTCCGGGATGACGACACTGATTAACAAGTACTAGCAGGACGGAGGAAGAATTGTCCAGGAGCATGTGCCTGCCAAGGGGGCGAACGCTAAGAAGAGAAAGGAGGATGGAAAAATAGAAGCCCACGAGGCGCTGAAGAAGCTGGACGCATTAGCCATATCATCGAGCCATGAGCCGTCCAGTGACGCTCCAGAGGTCTCGACTGAAGACGTCGAGTCAGTACCTGCTGGAGCGAAATCCATGAAATCAAGGTCAGCGCCTATGAAAGGAGTATCCGTGGTCAAAAGTCTACCAATAGAAGCAAAGACCCTGCTGCCTCCAGTAGCGCCAGTTCGGAAGAAGGGGCCGCTCAGCAAGTCTGGGGAGATGACCTTCCAGATGGGAGCGTCAACAAATGTCAGCCATATGAAGGGCCCCGAAGCGAACATTGTGAGCTTTTGTACTAAATATGTGATGCTGAATGCATAAAAAAACGTCGCAGAATGTTTCCAAACCGTTTATACCAACTTCTGATGACCTGATGATGCGAGCCATCACAGAAGGACAGGGACAAGAAATCTGCCGAAACCTGCTCGGCTGGATGATACAACGATTTCGCACACTCGTTGGCGTCCCACTCGATGAGCCCCTTAACGGACAACTCATCCCACAGTCACCGGATGAGTACGAAAACCTGACAGAGAATGACTACTTGGAGGCACTCGGGATCGAAAGACTGTACGCTGCGTTGGTCAATGCAAACGACAGCCCTGGACACCTGGTTCATCTCGCACATGCATTGGGGAGGGCCGCAAAAGAGACCAACATTTTGTCTTATTCCAAGCCAGACACACCGGCCTTGGACCCCTTACCCCCGACGAGATTGCCGCGTCCAGACGACAACGACCATGACGCGGGTGCTATGAGCGACAATTCTGAAAAATTCGGCGCCGCAGGAATGACGGACATGGACAACAGTGGTAGACCTGTGCCAAACGAGCAGAGCACTCCCGGAGATCCGCTTGATTCGCACGACGACGATGAATCCATGTCTGAAAATGGTGGGCCTGAGGGCAACATGGATGACAGTCAAGGATCAGAATCTCGCATTGACGAGATGCTCATCGATGGACAAATCATCGGCAGTGATGAGGGATCTAGAGATGGACTGAATGACACGTACATCGATGTGTCCAACGTCTCCGCTGATGAAACGGACGGGGCAACTGTCAAGAGTGGACACAGTCCCGACGATAGCAACGATTCGAGAGAGGGATCGGACGGAGAAGTCAAAAGGAAGCGAACAGATTCAATGGCTATGTCTCCCCCAGTGGTATTAGTATATTTTCTCAACGAGGCGAGCATCCATTTCACTGACCTATCACACCAGTCTCAGGGTGGGAGAGGAACAAGAAAGCGTCCAAAGATTTTGTCCTCGACGTCGGACGAGTCAGCCACAGAAATGTCAGATGTGTCGACTGTTGCTCCAGGGATGTCGATGTTCGGCATATGGTCTATGCCTAGTGACCTTACAAATGCAGGTACTGCTACGATCGGAGAGGGTTCAGGGAGTCACAACTAATGACGGTAACACCGCCTGCTGAGATCCAGGTACGACCATTACGTTGTACCATGGATCCTTATACCATGTCGATCAGGCTGGGCTGAAGAAGTTCCAATCGTGAATGTTGTGCATTGCTCAGTGAAATTTACGGACCGAGGACGGCGCGGACCGGATCTGCATGTTTGTAATTTCAATCATTTGTACTCGCCTACTTGTAGAATTTGAGATCGTGGTTGTTGGAATTCTCTGTCTAATGTACGGAGCCGAGATTCAGCGTAGATCTGCTGCAGAGCACATGGGATTAATTGCGTCCGGATTTACGCTTCAATTCAGGGATGTGGTGAGCCAAATAACCTTATCTCCGTACTTACTTAGATTTTGTACGGACTAATAATCATGACACATGCCTGTGCATCGCGTACCTCAGCATTGAGCGCTATCGGATCGATATCTATACAATTGCGAGTACAGGGATTCCGGTCATGTGTCCCGTTTGATCTAGTCGGCTGCCGCAGCCAGAAAAGAGCATTTGACTTTCACGTAAGGCATTGGCTCCTATCGAACACCGTCGCCTGATCTGGAACCCAATGAGATGGCGGGACCCATGAGGGGGATTCTGACGTCTCGCATTTAAAAAACGGGGGCCCTTTGTGAAATCAGGCAACATGGACATTGTTTGAGCAGCTACGAAAGCGAATGGTATTGAAAGGAGAGAAATGGCTCTGTAGTTGATTAGTGAAATTAACAGAGTAACGATCGAACAGTTCAGGACGAAAATGAGATAGAGGTACATGGACAAAGGAAGGTAGGTTGAAGATTCAAGCAAGGAAATGCGGTAGAAGTACTAGAGCGAGAAATATTGAGGGAGCATTGCAGGAAGCCTTAGGTCTAGTGGAAACTGTAAATGAAGGTGGGGAGCGTAGTTCTGTCGTATGCTAAGGAACCATTCGCAGTGGCCACTGTACGATAGCAGAGGTGAGGATGGTGAGACTGTTAAACTTGACGGCAAAACGCACCTTCTGGATGATTATGCAGAGGTCGCTTGTTTGTGTGATGTGACGCCTCCATGTACTCTTTAGTTGAGAGGACTGGATGCACTTTAGCTGCGGTAATTATGTTGTGGGGTGTACCAAGGCAAAGTCTCTGAAATTTCTTTCCCGGCCATCCACAGGCTCGCTGTACAAGAGAAAGGCGTGCAAAAGCGACGGGCACATAGATGATTTGTGTATATTTCAAGCGGCGCTCTCGTATGAATTTGAACGCGACATGAGTTAGGGTACGCTTGAAGATCGATGCGATTGTGCAGTGGAAGGTGTATGAATTGTTACGTTTGCATGGTGAAGACGAGCTACACGCTAAGGATGATCTGCACGGTGAAGACGAGCAGCACTGTGACGATAACCTGTAGACCTGAACGTTGTCTCCAGGACCTAATTTACCATCATGAGGTGGATGGACAAAACAATCGAACAGAAAGCTGTTCCCACGCAAAGCCAGAGGTTGTTGTTTCATCTGATATGCGGAAATGATGCTTGGTGATGGCATAGGTGGGAAGGGACAGTATGAGAAAGTGTAGACAGAGATAGGGCAGGACGGCAGCGGTGTCGAGATTCAACAGAACAGATGATAGTGATTTACAGGCAGTTTGAAAAAAAATGGAAACCGTGCTCATCAGAAAGACCGATATGTGGTAACACCGATATTGGAGGTAGAAGATCTGAACGAATAATTATGAACGAACCATGCGAAATTACGCCTAGCTCATTATGTACGGCATGAAAATGGGTCTACATGCGGTAGGAAGTCGGCCGAGTCACGATGCAACAATGCAAATACTGCGTACATAAAGTGTTAAGATTAACGGCACCTGGCAGAAAATTCTTTGGGATGGCCGCGGCTAGTGTGAGCTCCGGGTGTGGCACTATTTCATCGTACAGCGTCCCTTGAAGCGCATAAAATATTGATTGAAACAAACAATTGTTTTGACTAGTCATGAATGTTCTCGTACGTGCATGACACGGATTGACGCCTATGCGACAGATCTGGCGAGAAGATATCTTATTTCGCTCTCCGATGCGAATATATGTTCGGGCCGTCAAGGATATGCTTCCAGCTCCATCAGGATCAAGGAGCATCATCTTCAATTTAAACACGCAAAAATAATGAGTTTTTCGATACTATGAGCGACGAGAGCAGACGAATCTCCTTGGTGCGTGTTGCGTCCGAGCACTTGAAAACCTCATTCCATCTGCATTCCTCGCATGAGGGACATTCGAAGAAGAGAAAAAGAATGTGATTAGGCCTTTCAATGGCGTACATACGACTCTGGAATAAATATGAAATGTTCCAAAATACATCCACCTAACACACAAGGAACACAGACGGCTAATATGGTAAGATGCGACATAAGTATTATGTCGGGCTCTGCATATCGCAGGGGCACTGTGAGGGACAATACTGATGATCGTGCAAGTGGTACTGAAGAGAATGATATCGCACCCTCCAAAAATTTCCATTTCCACCAGTGTCGCTGTATCGGGATACCTACTGATCGTGGGCTGTCGAGGGGACAACACATTTGGGACAGATAGTGAAGAGCGGCTGATAGTGGGACCTGCTGGCATCGAGTAAAACCAAACTACAACTCCCTAGATACAGTGGAAACAGAATGAGGACGCAACATTGGTTGGCAGGTAGATGGTCTTCCAGCTTCCAGCATCGATCACACCACCAGAATTGACCCGGACTCCAAATGCAATGCTCGTGGTGCTCCCACAGGAGATGCAGGCGATAGTGCCTCAAAAGGCTGGCGGGTATAAAAAAAACCAAGATGACTAACACGAATCCTATCACCCATACCAAGCGTAGAATATTTATCCACATTCATAATACTGTGGAATATCCAGCTGAGAGGATGGCGAAATGCATTTGT
>QFEN01000718.1:21108-60801 GCA_003316125.1 Auricularia polytricha
TCCCCCCCCCCCAGCTGCCCGCATCCCCACTGTCACTCTCCTTGTAGGACATCTCATCATAAATTCCTCGCAATTGTCCCATGCTAGTCCAGATTCCTGGTTCATAGATCATTTTATCAGTGATGCTGGTCGTTACATCACTCTGGGAGTTGGGGACCAAGTCATGGTCTACAGAGATTTTCTGCCCAGCCCTTCAGACCCTGCCTTTCTGCCTGCCTTCTCTGGCACGTTGACTCACATCACTGCCTGGAGTCCATCAGCTGTCAAGTTTAATATTTGAGATGCCCATGTTGGAGCCTCACACCCCCGCACCATTCATATTCCCCATGCTGTAGCTCGGTTGTCTTGGTTTCATCACCTGCAAGGAAGGATTTCCTTTTGGCCTTGTTGTTTTCATGAAGTTTCTCGACCACCTTTCACTTTGATGCCGAAGTGTACCCTTCCATTGATTGTAAGGAGAGAGAGAGTTCCGAGAGACAGTGATGATTTGCCTCAATGGCATTTAGCACCTGCTTGGGGTACTTTGCCTTGTTTGCCTGTTGTTGTATCATTTCTAACTACTGTGATTGCAGTGACTGGACCTTTGCCTTCAGTGACTGGTTCATTGCCCTCTAGTTGAAGTTGTCTCCTGTTGGTTTGACGTAGACCCATTTGTGACCTGATAGATGCTGCTTGGCCCACCCGCCCACACAGCTCATACTTGTCCTTTGCTAGGTACTTGTGGGCTGTTTCAGCCTAAAGCCCCCACAGAGCTTTACCCAAATAGTTTTGTCATTGTCATTATAGAATTTGCTAGTTTTGTTTTGTTCTGTGCTCTAACTTTGAGTCTAAGTGCATAGACAAACTGTGTTCTAGCCATAAGAGTAAGAAAATGATAGGAGTAAAGAAGGTTATATAAGGTTATGAAAGAATAGGAGCTGCACTTCAGGAGCAATTACCAAGCATAATCAAACAATAGAATAGAATGAATAATAAGAATAGAGCATGAGTCATATGAAAGGGGGGATAATAAATCAAAGCAGTGACCATTACAAACCATAACCAATAATGATAAATCCTTCTCAGTCAGCATTACCACACACTTGGTGAGCATGACAAAGTGCTGTGCAGTGATGATGCAAGAGATATGACATAGCAGATGATGCTGTGGGGATAATAATAGAGCTATGCAATGCTGCAATGCAATGATGGTAGGATGATCCAATGACCTGGTGTAAAGATGTCATGTGATTGCTATGCAGGATGTCAACATGCAGGGATTATAGGGTATATACAGTCTGTGAAGCTCTTCCCTAGCATATAAGGGATGGTCATCTGCATAAGTTGGCTGATTTGTTTGTACTCTCTTGGATGAGCAGGGAAGATGGATCAGTGTAGATGTCCATAGTCATCATGGTGGTGAGGATTGAGTGGATAATGGCTTGAAATGAATGGTGGAAGAAGTTGTGGAACAGGATTGGGAATGATAAGAGAATGGACATATAATGTGTGGATTTTAAGATATTTGTACAATATGGCAAGGTCTGGCTGAATATTGAGGTCATCTGGGAGTGTAAGGGTCAAAAATAGGAGGGGATTGGAAGTGTGGGAATGGGGGATCAGTGAATTGACCTTGTTTAATATGGGATACCAACAGAACACTAAATATCATGATGGTGTTGAAAATAATTCAAAATTTATAAAATTAGGGAAATAAAAGAAGAAGCACATAAGGAGTGATATAGGAAATAAAGATAAAAAATAACAGCCATGTTCTCACTACCAAACACTTTTGGTGTGTGACAGTGACTGGAGCTACAAGACATCAGGCCAATAATCTTTGAATCATAGAGCTGGAATGGCACTTGTGAGATGTTCAAACATCAACCTATGACATTCTATTAAAATCAGCTAGTGTTAAAAAAAACTTACCTAATGATATCATGCTCCATCATTAGTTGAATTTCCTGCAGCTCTAATGCCTTGTAGCATTCAAGTAAAGCTTGATTATTCTGCATATATGTCACCTCAAAATATATTTGTGAATAGTAGAATGATTCTACAGTATGTACTTGATGAAATTGGTGCTGTGATGGACATAAATCAGAGAATGGGTTGGGTAACAGCATATCTGGAGACAAGGAGGAAGGGTAAGATGGAGTTTCATGCCCATTGCAGATTCTGTAAAGGGGGAAGACCATATGAATTTCTGTCATTATTAGAGTGAATTAATAGTCAGTCATAAAATGGGAACATGCTAGGAAACAGCAAGGATGATGAGGAGAAGTGAAAAGCATATGTGTACATTCAATGAGCCAATATCAATCTGAAACTCTATCAGAACTGTCTGACTACATCAGAATTTGCTGTGCAAGTCCTTTGCATGCTATTGCATACTGTTATTATTGTCCTTCAATGCCTTCTTCTACTATTAACATGTTTTAGGATAATATCCTTGTCAAGATTGATGGTATCACCTCTCTGTGAGATACATATTGTTTTAGCCTCAACATTGGCACTCCTGGATCCAAGGTAAGTTGTTCTTTTTGCAGGTGTAAATAATATAATTTTGATTGTTATCTATTCAACAAGCCATCTCTATTTCAAAGATATTAAAAGAATCATTCAGCAAGGCTCAGAACATGACAATGTGTGTGTTACACTCATCGAAAGCCACACACTACTATATTGATGATAGATACCAATATTCTTGCTAGGCCCTAGCGTCCCTCTCATTTTCTCTCTGTTCCCTTAGTTTCTATTCACTCTGTTTTATCCAAGGCTCTCTGTTCCTATATAAAGTCGCATACTGAGTACCATAGAGCCAGTTGATTCTTCCTTCCCCACTGAATACAAAGTATTAGTTCAGCCAGTTCACCTTGACCGTCCCCTAAGTTTTCTCAAAGCCAACTCTTTCTGTGTAAATGTTCCCCAAACACCACATATTTTTGAACTCGATTCCTAAAGACTTACCTTCTACTATGGCTGCCGTTGATAAGGACTGATCACCCTCTGACCTGATGTCCCTCATTACTCTTTCTCACTACCCCCTTTTCTAAAAATAATGCCTCCCAGAGGTGCACCTAAAAAGATGTCTTGTCACCCCTCTTCCCAATGGAATGAGCTGGGTGAGAATGTAGAAGCTCCCAGACTTGGAGTCAAGAGCATGTCGACTCGTGATGATGCATCTGTCACTGGAGTTGAGTGGTCAGTTAGCCAGTGGGCTGAACCCCCTACTAGTGACCAGCTTACAAATAAACACATGGATGAAGCACTGGGTGCCCCTGCTAAAACTAGTACCCCAAATGCTAGTATGAGCAGGAACAGCTTGATTGTTCATGCTACCAAAGATGAGGGAGAGGGATCTACATTCATGAGTATCTCTCCCCTCCTGGGAAGCATTACTGGGCAACCTTTGCCACTACTGGCTAGCTGAGGAGATAGATTGAGACAAAATAATAATCATACCAGTGACATGCAAAGTGCAAACAGTTATATTAGCTGGGCAGAGTTAGTTGATGATGAGGAAGATATTGGCAAGGTGCCTAAATTCCCTGTCTTCAAGCCATCTAGCAGTCCTGTGTATGGGAGCTCAGCTCAGCAAATTCCAATCAACCTAAGAGGCAAAACTGTTGATCCCCATGAAAAACAAGAAAACAGCAACAGCACCATTCTGAACAACTGGTTAGACAAATGGTCTGATCTAGATGAGGGACTGGCGAGTGCAAACAAGCCAAGCTCAGATGACCCAGATGAGTCCCTCCAAAATATTTGGGATGACAACCATAAGCGGCTGTCCATCCAATTGCAAAATTTGTATCTAAGGCAATACAGAGCCTGGGCAAAGGAAGAACTTAATGAAATTCCATCATAATAAATAACCTACAAGATCACATTAAGGAACTTGAGACCCTCATCATTCAGAGCTAGACCAGGGAAGAAGAAGCCCAAAAAAAATGAATAAGGCCTATAGAGCACTGATCATGAGTGTTCAAGCCCTAGTAAGTAAGACTCCAGATGTACCTACTCATAAGCTGATTGAAACCTTATGCCCCCAAATGACCCCAGGGATTGAGCATAGTAAATCTAAACATCCTAAACCAGATCAGGTGAGATACCAATGGGCATCATTAGTATTGCTCCTGAACAGCTCTGTCAAAAAGGCAATGATGGGCCAAGACCTTGATGACCCCAATCTAAGTGACTCATCATCCGAGACATCTGATGAAGATGAGCAGTCATCAACTAAATCTGACTCTGACAGAGATGGTGAGTGAACCAGAAGGAAAGAACCTCACTCACATACCCAAACCAAGCACTCCAAGAGAAAGTCGGAGAACCCCTAACTGTCCAATGACTTTGGGGTCGACTTCATGACACTAGAGCCTGAGTCAGACCATAACAGTGATTCTCCTGAAACAAAGTGAGTTAAGTGTGCAGCTTGCCAAGAGTATAGAGCCAAATTGAACCTGTTAAAGTATCAGCAGAGCTTCATTAAAATGAACCTCCCTTTACCTACTCTGGAGAAGCTAATGCAACCACATTAAAAAAGTGGGTGAGAGAAGTAAGAGATTGGAAAGATCAAGCCTGACTCACCACTTCCCAAAGCTTATACATGCTAGGGAAGTACCTGAGTGGGCAAGCATACAGATTCTATGAGCACAATATCCTTAATCTAAGGAAAGGTTCCTGTACTGCTGGCAAGTAGTGCAGGCATTGCAGGAGTTGGGTATACAGGTTGTTTTATGGGGAGATGATGAGTGCCACTAGGAGACATCTAAGTATATCATGGATCCATACAGATTTCCAGATTGTGTTGGGATGTTGAATGGGACACTCATTTGGCTGACACAGATGCCTGAAGAGAATAGCTTCACTTTCATCTGTTGTAAAAAAAATTCTACAGTAAGTTATTAAATTCACATGCCCCAAGCCTAACCCAACCTTTGTAGATCAATGTTCAAGCTATCATCAACCACAAGATGTGGTTCATCTCTATGTCCAATGTTACCATGTGGAAGAAGTCGCATGTGTGGTGTCACTGCTGAGACTATTTTCTGAACAATGGCCAAGTCTTAGCTGATAAAGGTATGTGTTGACATGTCCTGTGTTTTAATATCCTGACTATTAGATAGGTTATCCAACATCTCTGTATGTGTTACAGCCCTTTACAGGACCCAAGATCAGAGATCAGCTGCTACAGGAAAAGCCTCATTACTACAAGTTCAACCAGCATCTGTCATCAATTCAAATCACTATTGAGCATACATTTGGTGCCCTTAAGGGTTGCTTCCCATCACTGAAGGATCTACTACCAAAGCAGAATATCCAGGACACTTACCATCTGATGTAGGCACTCTTCACCCTCCAGAACTTGTGTATCAACTTGGGAGACTGCCCAGAGCAGATACCATTCTTCAATCCTTCTGATCCAGACCAGGATGACTCAGAGGAGGGTACACCTCATGATGCAGATGTCCTGCACTTTGATGGTGTAATTCCAGATAGTCAGGTAGAGCTGCCTGCTTATGAGACTGATGAGTGGCTTCAAGAAGCTAGGTGCCTGTTAAGACCATGCTCAAATGGCAGATCTAAAGGGCTAGGCTTCAGCTCATGTGCTGTGCCTCTTACCCAAGTACATGCCCTTAATTTCCGAGAATAATGATGACCAGCCAGAATATAGCTCAGCCCAAGATTGGCAGAACTAATAGGGGTTGTCCATAAGTCAAAGGTACAAGTTCTCTGGACACAGTCCAGGTAGAAACAGAACAGAGGAAGACTTAACAATGGCTGGCAGAATATGGTTCAGCTGAGGATGGTGGAACTGATAGGGGTCAACTGGAGTACAAAGGAAAGACTACCCTAGACTAAGTCTGGGTAGAAACCGATAAGGAGTGGACTACCTGAAGGTAGAGGCAGAGGGGTTAGTCTTAGGGATATGATCCCAAGACTCAGAGGGTTAGCCAGGAAGTGGAATCCTGGACCAAGAGGAAACATGAGAATGAACGGAGTCCAAGATGTTGTCTTTACCAGGAATCAATCCTGAGACACAGAGGAGACAAGAGACAGGAGTGGGCAGAGTCTAGATGTGATATTCAAACTTTGGAAGTACTACGGTTTACAAGGGTTTATATACAATAGAATATGTGATGGGAATGCAGTGAGCAGAGTTCCAAGGCTATGAGAGGAACATATGGAAAGGCTGAGTTGACAGGCACAAAGGTAATTGACACAGGCCAATCATAAGAAACAGAGAGCAAAAGGAAACATGAAGCGGAAACAAGAATGATGGCGGAAATGAAACAGTGACAGAACGATCGAGAATGGAGATGGAAATGAACTGTCAAGCGGATCTGACAGATAGGGGTTTGATCATGGAACATACAAATGGGGAAAACCAAGGGGAATGAGTCTAGACCAGATCCAAGAGTAGTTACAAGGGGATATGCATATGGGGACGGAAACAGGAGTGAGGGCCAGATTGGATCTGATGATCTGATGAAAGACTGGTCTGGGAATGAGGGTCAGATCAGATCCGAGAATATGGAAGTCTGACCAGAAGATAGGGGTCAGGAACAGAATGTGACAACTGGATCGGATCCAACAATCTGAAGGAAGTCCAGTCCGGAAATGAAAGTCTGGAATGCAGGATATGACACTTACCCCCATTATTATCTTAAACAACAACTTTATAGTTCACATTTCATGCTTAGTTCCCTCTGAAGCCTTAGATAGGCTTTGCATTTTTTGATCTTCCCATGTCATTGCTTGACTGTGTTCATCTGGAACACTGTCTTATTCCCCAAATCCATTCCAGTCTACTCCTGCTAGCTGCCTCAAGTGCAGCATTATTCCCTTTTCACCCTCCAACCTGCTAGGTCTTCTTAGATTTAGTAGTCCTTATCTCTCCCACTTTCACACACCAAAAACCTCCAACACTCAAAGTGTGTGGAGCACTACATGGATCAGGCCACCCATATTGAACAACTACTGTACCTAGTGTTTCTAAGCATAAGGACCACTGAGCAGTAACATTGTTTTGGTTTGTGTCATATCCCGCATTCCAGACCCTTATTTCTGGACCGGATTTCCTTTGGATCATCAGATCTGATCCAGTTATCATATTCAGTTCCTAACCCCTATCTTCTGGTCGGACTTCCATACTCTCAGATCCGATCTAACCCTCATCCCCAGACTAGTCTTCCATTGGATCGTCGTATCCAATCTGCCCTTCACTCCTGTTTCTGTCCCCATATGCATATCCCCTTGTAACTACATCTATCCTTCCATCCGGACTTCAATACTCTCGAATCTGGTCTAGACTCATTCCCCTCGGTTTTCCCTATCTGTATGTTCCTTGATCAAGCCCCTATCCATCGGATCCGCTTGACAGTTCATTTCCATCTCCATTCTCGATCATTCTGTCAGTGGTTCATTTCTGCCATCATTCTTGTTCCCGCTTTGTGTTTCCTTTTGCTCTTTGTTCCTTATGATCAGCCTATGTCAGTTACCTTTGTGCCTGTCAACTTAGCCTTTCCATATGTTCCTCTCACAGCCTCGGAACTCCGCTCACTGTGTTCCCATCGCATATCCTATCATATATAAACCCATGTACAATGTAGTAGTTCCTCAGTTCGAATATCGCATCTAGACTCTGTCCACTCCTTTCTCTTGTCCCCTCAGTGTCTCGGGATTGATTCTTGGTAAAGACAAAACACCTTCGACTCTATTCATCCTCAGTAATCCTTTGGCTTGGAATTCTGCTTCCCAGCCTACTCTCTGAGTCTCAGGACCATATCCCTAAGACTAAACCCTCCGTCTCTACCTTTGGGTAGTCCACTCCTTGTTGGTTTCTACCCAGACCTAGTCCGGGGTAGTCTTCCCTTTATACTCCAGCTGACCCCTATTGTTTCCACCGTCCTCGGCCAAACCATATTCCAACAGCCATTGTTAAGTCTTCCCCTGTTCTGTCTCTACCTGGACTGCGTCCAGGCAACTTGTACCTCTGACTTCCGGACAACCCCTATTAGTTCTGGCCGCTTCGGCCGAGCTATATCCGGCCAGTCGTCATTATTCTCCTCCCGAAATTAAGGGCATGTACTTGGGTAAGGGGCGCAGTGCACGAGCTGAAGCCTAGCCCTTCAGATCCGCCCTTCGAGCATGGTCTTAACAGTTTGTTGGTTTGTAGAGGTTTTCAACAGATCAACATTGAGACCTTGGATATCTTGACACACCTGGGTGCCAAACCAAGTGGAGTAAGTTTCATTTAAGCAATGTGCTATCTTACTGATGCATGGTGTGGGTATGGGTTGAGTGGTGGTCACTAGATCATAACCCATACCCATGCTATTGCCTAATGGAAAGTGAAGTTGCTAAACATTCAACCTGGGCATACTATTCACTATGACCACTACTAGTATCTTTGAACCACACATCACAGTGCAAAGATAACATTTCTGCCTACATACCCACTGTATGGGTGTGGGTAGGGGTGTGGGTATCCCAAGTGCCTACTCCCACCCATCAGTAAAAGCTCAAATTACTTAATCAGACATTTTGGACTTTCTGATGATTTTTACTTCTTTTCAAAATGAGTGGCCTTTTTTCAATTGTTTTTCTTAATTCACTGCCTGATCCCAGCTTGAGTATCAGGAATAGTATATTGTCATTATTTTATACTGTTTCAATGGTTGAAGTTCACAATTTGTAAAGATTACCACTTCAGGAGAGGATTTGAAAATGAAAATTATCAGCTCTCTATGTCACTTACTCGTAACAAATTTAAGTTTTTATGTTTTTCAATATGTCTCTTAGGTATATAAAACATATTGGAACACATCATTTTGGATCAGCAGTGAATTAAGAAAAACAATTGAAAAAAGAAAAGAAGTGAAAACCATCAGAAAATCCAAAAATATCTGATTGAGTAATTTGAGGTTTTACTGATGCCTATACCCATAACATTGCCTAGGGACATCATGATCATCAACTTGCAAACCAAGATACATTCAAATGTATTATTGTTTGTTCATAGGAACAAATACTAGGTTGTCAGTGCTGTCAACTTCTGCCAACCACCCTCAACCTACTACTAGTGATTGCCACCTGGCAGAACTATTACATTCTGCCAATAACACTACCAATCTGCCCAGGACCCTCAACCTACTGCCAGCAATTGCCATTGGCAAACTTCTGCCAACAACACTAAGTGAATATATTGTGCCAACAACGCAGTGGGGATTTTTGTAAGATACTGGGTCTCAATATTTTACCTCGAAGAGGGTCATTAGTAATGTCAGAATTAATCACCAGAAGCAAATGGGGTTGAAGCAGTAGAATCAATCTCCATCTTTGAACTGACATTGGGGATTGCTATGGTGGACAAAGACCCAACCTCCAATGCAAACTGTATTAATTGCTGCCTGACGGTGAATCAGCTCTCGGCAGTCAAGAATCAAGACAGAATTCTTCGGAGCTCACTGCTTGTGCTGTTTCAATACCTCGAGCATTGCCACTACACTGTCCTGTTCCTTGACCAAAAGGTCACCTCCTGCTAATGTGCTTGCATAATCTTTTGCCTGGGCAAGTGTATATTTGAAATCATTCGTCTTTCAGCTGATTAGAATGGTAGACTATCTTGCCGTAGCGGAAAGAACATACCGCTTGTAGCAGTGCTTGTTTGGCTACAGGAGTTGCTGTCCCGTCTGCCTTCTGGGTGAGCTCAAGCACCACAGCGAGCTTAGACAGTAATCCGTCGAATAGTGATGTTGGTAACGCATGAGTCCATTCCGTTGTACTGCCAGTGGCCATGTTCCAACATACAATCGATCACCGAGGTCCGATGCCTTTGAAAGTTAGAACCTAAATCGCTTATGTCATCTAATGTGGTACTGCGGCGGCGAAGGTTGCCTTTCAGTCAGTTTATCACTTCATGTCATCGCAAAACAATCTAGATGTGAGTATCATTTGAGACCTTTTGGGTGTATGGATGTCTAACAGATCTGAAGAAAGCCATAGAGCTTGTCAAAGGTGCTATCGAGGATGATGAAAAGCAGAACTATCTTGAAGCGTACAAGCAATACATGAATGCGCTCGACTACTTCATGCTGGCTCAGAAGTGTATGTCTACTTCCGCAAAATCTTCAATCTGCACTTAATATATACGCCAAGGTAGACGAAAAGAATGAGAAAGCGAAGCTACTCGTCAGGGCGAAGATCGAGGAGTATCTTGCACGAGCAGAGACCTTGAAGAAACATTTACAGAGAGATGAGAAGAAGTCACGCAAGGCCGTCAGCGTTGATGGTTCTGCTAATGGCACCGGGGGCAAGGGGTCCGTTGACAGTCCCGATGACGACAAAGACCCTGAGCTCAAGAAGCTACGCGCAGGTCTTTCAAACGCCATTCTAGCAGAGAAACCGAATGTAAAGTGGGATGATGTTGCTGGTCTGGAAGGAGCGAAAGCATCCCTCAAAGAAGCTGTCATTCTTCCTATCAAGTTTCCCCATCTCTTCACTGGAAAACGGACACCATGGCGAGGTATCTTACTATACGGCCCGCCGGGAACGGGCAAGTCCTACCTTGCGAAAGCTGTTGCTACAGAAGCCAAAAGCACTTTCTTCAGCGTCAGCTCAAGTGACTTGGTCAGCAAGTGGCAGGGCGATTCGGAACGGTTTGTGCTTAACGCTACGCTACGTTCAGCTTGCCTTATAATTCCCCCTCTAGGCTGGTAAAGAATTTGTTTGAAATGGCTCGCGAACAAAAACCTGCAATTATTTTTATCGACGAAGTCGACTCTCTAGCCGGAACACGAAATGAATCTGAGTCTGAAGGCTCCCGGCGGATCAAGACTGAGTTCTTGGTGCAAATGAATGGTGTTGGCCATGATGACACTGGTGTTCTCGTTCTCGGGGCAACCAACATCCCTTGGCAACTTGATCCTGCAATCAAGCGTCGTTTCGAGAAACGAATATATATCCCACTTCCTGGCCCAGACGCGCGGAAAAGAATGTTTGAAATCCACGTTGGTAGTACGCCATGCGAGCTAGAGCCAAAGGACTATCGTCTTCTTGCCGACCGAACAGAAGGGTACTGTCTTTTCACCGCATCCAAGTGAAGTAATCCACCCAACTACTACCTAGGTATTCTGGCTCGGATATATCCATCGTAGTCCGCGACGCTCTTATGCAACCAGTTCGCAAAGTTATTTCGGCGACACACTTTAAGCCTGCACCACCTTCATCGTCAGGAAAGGCTAAGTGGACACCATGCTCGCCGGGCGATTCAAACGCCGCTGAAATGACTTGGTCGGACATTGACTCTGATGAGCTTGTAGAACCACCGCTAAGGCTAGCGGATTTCATTAAGAGTTTAGACAACGTGCGACCAACGGTCACCGAAGTGGACATCAAGCGACATGATGATTGGACGAAGGAGAGCGGTACGTTGATGACTTAGCTGTAACCCAGTCCTTTGTTGACCTTTGGCTTTCCAGGCAACGACGGGGCATAATTTCTCGTTATCACCTTATCTCATTACTCCATACCACGATACCGTACTGTTCTGACATATTCCATACTACTACAAAGGAGCCCTTGCGACAAATAGTACTTGGGTAACATAAAGACATCAATTCCAAGGCCAAGTAAGTACTACAGGAAGCTATGATAGGCAGGCAGGTGCGTAGTCGGTGACAGATGTAACAGTGGAAAACCGAGAATTGGAAACTACGACAGGAGGCGTACTGTTCTCTGTGTATTATGCTTCAAGAATACAGGCGGCGCTGTGTTCCAAGAGGGCTCATATTAGGTTACAACATACAAGGTGTTGGCACACGTAGCGTGCCTCCGCAAGAACGCGCGCCTCATGATGACATGATCTGCGCATGCGCTTGCTGCATCGCATGAACATGTACATGCGCGGGTTTTGCTACAACATGACAAACCTCTATACCCTGTATCCATGAATGCGCCACGACGTCCTCGATCGGAGAGCGCAGTTTCGGGTCTGGTTCAAGCATCCTCCGGATTAAACTGCGGCACGCCCGTGGGCTTAGATTGTTGACAGTCGGTGGGAAAACGACATCCTTGTCTTTGTCTTTGTCCTTGTCCTTGTGCTGAGTTGCACAGGCTGCAACATACGCCGCATATAACGTGTCTGACATTTGAGCAGCACGCCAGGGCATCTCCTGGAAGTGCAGGCAGTAATACACGATACCGCACGCCCATATGTCAACTAAACGGGCGTCGTATGCTATTTTAAGTCAAAGAAGAGAAATCATTGCCTACGCAGTCAGGCAACCGAATAGAAGAGGGTTGTATGTGGCTTACGTTTGCCTAAAAATTGCTCTGGGGCAATGTACGGCTCACTACCGCAAAGCCCCGTCGACATGTGAATTGTCGCTTCCCATGGCAGGCGATACACAGTCGATGCACCATAGTCGCCGATCTACAAATGCGTGAGAAGACAAGGACACATAATGTCTGTTCGCTCACCTTCAAGTGCCCCTTAGTGTCGAAAAAGAGATTCTCTGGTTTAATATCGCGATGGGCAACGCCTTGACTGTGGAGATACGAGACACCCAAAAGCATCTGCTTGAAGCAGCACTCGACTTCACTGGGCGACATACCGCCCTTCTTGATCGCAGCGTAGAGATCCCCGCCAGGGCAAAACTCCATAACCTCGCACCAATGTTGATTCTCGTCCTGAACGAGATCCACCGTCTCAACTATGTTGACATGGTGCAGCGTGGAGGAAATACAAAACTCTGCGGTGAGTTTCTTGACGTACTCCTTTTCAGATTCATTCTTTCGTCTTTTCCGGAACTCCTGAATACCAAAGAGGTAACAAGTACCAGCAAAAGGCTGCGATGAGCAAAGACGGGACTAGTAATCGGCGCGTCTCCTTACCTTGACAGCGTACAGCTTCTCCTCACTTCTATCCCATTTATGGGCTAGGCGAACGACAGAGGTGGCCCCCTTGCCAATAGCAACCTTTTGGCAAACACCGTACTTCTGCGTCAAACTGGCTGCGCTCTCACTACCGACCGATTTTCGATCCACGTCGGAATCTGACTTCCTGCTACTAGTTGAACGGGCGGAAGACTTGCGTGAGAGTTTAGGTGCGGAAGCAGTAATGAGATCCTTGAGAGTGAATTTCTGTCCACTGTCTGAGTGAGCATTTGATGGTGCCCTCGACCGACTGGTAGGCGTCGAGGGCGGTTTCTCTGATGACAGAGCTTTGCCCTTCTGAAAAATATTTGACGTATGTGGCACGGCTAGTTTATTGCCCGACACACCACCAGACAGACTAGGAGCCCGGCTTGCGGCCTGGCTCGGGGGACGGGTTGAAGGAGCACTCCAGCTCTCGCTCTCCGATGGTGAGGGTGAATCCATTACAGAGGACGTTGCGGAGCGCGGTGTTCCGCCGATGACACCCTTGACCACTTTGGGAGGTTGCATGCGTGAAATCGAGTGGTACGTGGTACCGTTGACAAAATTGTTAGGATGGGGGTAAGTGTGGAGAGTACTGCCATCAAGTGGGGGCTTGTCTGAGCCGTCAGGGCCTTCGCCCTCGCTCTGGGCGGCGTCTGCTGAGTCAAGAACCAGCATTGATGTGAAAGAGGACAGTGCGGTAGAAATGGCGAGATAAACGTGGGGGTTACCAGAAGCTAGTCTTCGTTGCTGACCTAATACCAAATAGTATTCGTTATAAGACCAATCGCAGATGAAGGGGACGAGAGGGTGTGGTCAGGTCGTGCCCTACAGAGACAACATGCTGACTTGAAACAGTTGAAAGAAGTGTGATGATGAATATGCTGTCGTGGGACGAACAAGAACCCAGCCGGGTGACGGTGACCTGCTAGGCTATGCGGCAAGGCGAGAAATGGCGATTAAACCTTCCCGTAAACGCCTTTGTTAAGCCCTGGACTTGGACCTTTATCTGCCAAAGATCAAACCAAATTATAGTTCCGTCAACGCTAAGAACAGCGACAAGAGATATTAGAAAGGCGAAAATCAGAATGTGATGGAAATGGGAGATGCCGTTAGAATAAAAGAGAACGTCTTGAAAGACTTTTGAACGAAGGCACGGCTGAGTAAGCATCAGGGTACCTGTCTCTACTCATCCGGTAAATCTATGCGAGGTCAGCCATGTGCATGATGCATGATCTCAGACACTAACCACACGCAGCATTAACGTTTGATGCACACACGGAAGCCACTCAGCCTCACGGCGTAGGTTATGTGTCCGGTTCAACGTTTCAACAATTGTGCACGATAAGTATATCTACCCCAAAACAAATCATATCCTATATTTATACCTACATAAATACTTACATACCCGAGCGAGCTCCAACAGGTTCAGAAGACACGTCGTGACATGATCTGATCAGCTTCGTATCGGACTCCGCTCGGGATCGGCAGACCCGAGTACTTTCTCCTAGACAGACTCGGACTAGAATACATGCAGTCGTTCCTGTAGCTGCAGCGCTGTCATCTCTTGCAGAGCAGATTATGTGCAAAATGAGAGGACACGAGAAAACCATTGTCAAGAATTGACCAAGAATAACAGATTTGGCGGAACCCGTGCAGACCAAATATACATTGGCGAATAGCATTAACACCTACGCCAGGTTCGTGGAATGCATGAGAATGAATGTCAAGTTGACCTTTTTTACGTTGACAAGCTTTCCATTCTGGCTTCCACATCCCCTGAAACAACATAATATTCATTCATTGTATCGTAGTCGCCACTGACTTATCACTCAGAGAATGTACCAACCAACTGAATGGGATTGTCACTTAGCGCTTAGCAGCTGCTCTCGCCAAGGTTTTGTGTTAAAATACCCTTACTAGATAGTCTCACGAGTTCGCGCATTGGCTCTAGCACACGCAATTTTGCCCGGAATACTTATGTATTTTGCGTGTAGGCTCCCCCCCCCCAACATAATACGTATGACTATGTATTTTTTTTGAAAAAAATGAAGTGGTTGTCGTGTCATGGTCGAGTTATCAGTGTTCGAGGCCAGTTTTGTGCATATATGGCTCACTCCCATAGTCAGACAGCCACGGAAAATTCTAATAGGTGACAGCATGATTATAAATGATTAGGTCGTGCTAGAATAAATTTTTCCGGTACTACTTTCTTGCTAGATTCACCTGTGGTGAAAGAAACGCGACCAGACGTGACAATCCACCCAAAGCGTTACATCAGGACTGTACAAATTGAAATCCCGCCGCCAAAATGAGCACGTTTCAGCTGGTCTAACACCCGCGTGGGGTGTGGAGAGACATGGCGGCGGCGTGTGGCATGGTGTGACAAAATGCGCGAACTCTAGGGAAAAACGCACTTTTCTGCGCGGTAACTCTCCGCTGGACTCAACATGTCGATTTTGAAAGAAAAACTAGCGGGCCTTGTACTTTCAATATCAGGCTATCCATCCGTCCAAAATCATATTTTTACGTGGATGTGTTGTAGAGTTATAGATGTTTTCCCAAAAATGCGCGAACTCTAGTGGTCATCTAGTATGGTAAGCAAGTGGTCCTAGCCCCGGGAACATCCGGTGGATCTGTATAGTTAAACTTAGTAAGGTTCAGTGGCTTCCTTACGTAACATTCGCGGCTAAGCTCGTGAATCTCAAGTTGCAGCTGTCCTCATCGACAATCCTCAAGATCAAGGTGAGAAACGCTGCCTGACCAAGTTCTGCTCAAATTCATCACTCTTTATACTCAGACGCCGCTATGGTCAACCTTCGTTCTCAAAAGCGACTCGCCGCTGCCGTCGCCGGTGTTGGCAAGCGCAAAATCTGGCTCGACCCCGCTGAACAAGCTGAGATCGGGAATGCCAACTCCCGCTCGCACGTAAAGAAACTCATCAAAGATGGTCGGGTCATCATAAAGCCTACTGTTATCCACTCCCGTGCCCGCACCCGCGACCTTCTTGCTGCTAAGCGCAAGGGTCGTCACACTGGTCCGGGTAAGAGGAAGGGTACCGCTGAGGCTCGTCTCCCCACCAAGGTACAGTGGATGCGGAGACAGCGGGTTTTGAGACGGTTGTTGAGAAAGTACAGAGAAGCAGGCAAGATCGACAAGCACCTGTCAGTCTGTTTTTTCCCTACACATGCTGATCTCGTGTTCTCACGCGGATGATAAGATATCACTCCTTGTACCAAAAATCGAAGGGTAACGTCTTCAAGAACAAGCGCGTCCTCATGGAGTACATTCACAAAGCTAAGGCTGAGAAGAACCGTACCAAGATCCTCACCGACCAAATGGAGGCTCGCCGTGGCAAGAACAAGGTTGGTTTCCAAGTCCTTGAAAAATGTATATGGCACTGACCTTTTTAGGCCACTCGCGACCGTCGTGCCAAAAGGCTGGCAGAGAAGCGGCAAGCAATTCTTGCGGTGGAGCACGATGCAGCTGTTCTGGAGTAAAATGGTTCATGAATATTCACAGTTTCATTCCGACCTGCTTGGTCCTACACCCTGTAGCACTTATGCTATGTTCACATGCCTCTACGATCGCTCACATACTTCATCATGCATTCTATTTTCTCTTCATTTTCTCCATCGTACACATGATGAATACGTGCAATGTTCCCTGAGGTTAGATATTGTACCGGATTGATAAGAAGCTGACGCTGTCAATAAATATCTGAGCGCACGTACGGGTGGCAACTATAACAAGCCCGCGATCATTATGGACAGAAGTGATCACGTCAACATGACATGGGCAGGATCTAAACACATCCTCTTTACATTCCTCTCTTTGGCCACGGCCTCTACCATCTCCCTTGTAATCCCCAACACGCCTTCCAATGTGCTCCCAAAAAGCCCACACTCATTCAACGCAAACGCAGCATCTTCGATGCGTAGATTCGTAGCTGATGCGATCTCTGCAAGGGTAGACCGCACAACGACGTGCGAGGTCGCACTGCCATCAGGATTGGTGGTTGTCAGCACGGTCCGCATTGCTGTAATGGTGTCTAAATTCGCATGCGGAGACGCTGAGTGCTGAACAAAATCACATGTATACACACTTACCATCCAGCCCATTTGGTGATGTAAATGTGGAATTTGAATCAGGTGTTTCCCCATCCCATCCTTTCGCCCGCTTTTTTCGCGAATTAGCGTCCTCCGAGGGCGGAGGCAGCACACCAGTAAGGTCAGGTAGTCGCCCTGAAGACGTAACCGTGGGCCGATCTGGTGGGAGAACTGACAGAAGTCGTCTGCACAAAAATGATGAGGGTAGTACAAGCGCGAAGAGTTGACAGCTAACCTGAAGAAGCGAACGAGCGTAGCCACCCAGTATGTGAGGTAGCTTCTTAAGCCCAGATCTGAAAGGGGTCGTTCAGGTGTGCCGATTTTACCAGCGCGGCGGGATACTTCGTAGCCTGCATGGTGTCAGTCACACACATATTGGCGGTTATATGAAGCTTGCTCGCACGTACTGAATTCAATCATGAGCATTCCATAGCCCTTGCGCTGATATGGGGGGAGAACAATGATGCACGCAAGATTGTAGTCGTCGTATGATATTTTCTCCTGCACGTGGAATGAGCGTTCGGTACTCTAAGTTTGGCAGACAAAATACCTTTGAAAAGAATCCGAGAACATGATCTCGTTGTGAATCCGCGTCTGTGAGAATATAGAACAAGACTGATGCGAGTGTTAGTTACTGCCATCGTGGGTGGTATAAACGCACAGTTATCACAATCAAAGAACAAAGTCTTAACGTCGATGAACAATTTTCCAAAGAGCGAGAGGTTTTGACAGTAGAGCTGGAGGTCGTCATAAGCATTCGAATGAGGGCAGCGAGATGTGGAGACCTTATCCTTTGCGCCGTCAACCTCCCAAATTATGTGCGCACCTCGCTGATAAACCTTCCGTCCTGGTGGATGTCTTCTGTCGCATTGTTTCTTGAGCGAGTTATATGCATAAGCCAGCTGTACACGCGAAAAGATATGGGCGTACTATATGCATCTCCCATGCTGCACCCTCTGCCATGTACTTGAAACAGCGATCGCAGACCCATAATATACTATTTTCACCAGAGAGGTGTGAGCGAGTAAGCCCACCGGCCAAGAGGTCAGAGGTGCGCCCATGTGATCGAACGGTCGCTCTGTTGACACCAGGAATCTTGGACGTCGAGGCTGAACCTCCAGGTAGTCCAGTGCTATCCTCAAGCTCCGAGTCTGTGAGTGGATAAGGTGAGAAATACCTATGACATGATGTGAATGAGGGGAATATTATTATGATACGCGCTACGTACCAGGTCTTGATCCGCCACTGCCCAAAATTGACCTTGTCGAAATTTCTTTGCGCGGTGATCTGCTTGTGGTGTTTGATGTCAAACTCTTCCTCAGTCATGAGGGGATCGGGCTGCGTTTCTGGCTCTGGGGGCGTAGGTGAAGGGGTATCCCTCTTCCTTTTGCGCACGGAGTCGTTGGCAGGTTTGAGGATAGCCCCTGGAATCCATTCGTCTAGGCGTTTGTCAAACCCATCATAGTGGACGTAGACCTGTCCATCCGAGCGACGTTGAAGTATGTTGACAAGTTCTGGAACCCGCTATTCACCTCAGTAGTCAAAGTTATTGACGGACATGTAGAACGCACGATCTGCACCGTTCTTGTTAACGATATAGCTTGTGTTCTGCAATATCGATTGTGCGGGTGCGCTAGTTGATTCTGTCATTAAATTGACCTGTTCGAACTTCGCAAGAGAGGGTGTGCAAGGTTGAAGTGAAGTGCAGATCACACTACTTATTAGCACTAGTACAATAGCATAACTATGCTATTAGTATACGCTCAGATCTCAATGACTAGTGATTCAAGTTCAAGTTCCAATGAGCTAGTATATATATCATACTAAGTAGTCACTTGTATACTATGTCCATTAGTCAGTTGCTCAGCAGCTGGGTACCATGGAGCACAAGCTTCAAGGCTATGTACTGCTTTTACATAAAGTTATCGCACGATTGGAAGTACTGTAACGTTCCTCAAATAACAACGACGGTGGTTCGCATGCATTCGCCGTACCCGTGAGCCAGTACCAGCTGCCATTGACAGGCACATATAAGTCACGAGTACATTCGTGCCTCGCGTACAGCATCCATGTCAGGTATCCGCGGCTGTATGAGTTGGATATCATTCGTTGGCCAACTTGAGTACTTATCTTCTCTTCTGAATCTTTACACTTTCATCTTTCTCGCCCACCATACCAATTATTATCATTCCTTGACCAACAGAATCGTTTTTGGAGCCCAACTGTGACACTACTGAATAGAAATGCCTCAAGTTCAACTTCACAAAGCTAGTTTCGTAAATGTCATGGCATTATTTGTCACTCTTCTCTGTGTTTCTAAAGTCTATGCATCTTGCACGTACTCGTGAGTTACTTTCTCAAGAATTTGCTTATTTTTTGTCTCAGATAAAACTTAGGGTGGGTTCGACTTACTGCACTCCAACCTTCTCCACGTCGACTATCGTCGGTCTTATCATTGGCGCAAGTGGGTTTGATTTTTCAAAGTAGTTGACATTGGTTCAAACTGCAGCAGTTGTTCTCATGATCGTTTTCGGCACTATCGGCAGAATCCTTCGCCGCCGAAGACTCCGTCAACGTGCTGCCTACATGCCTGGAGCAACGACGACCATTGTGTATGGAACACCCAGTAACAGCTATTGCAGCCCACAATCAAATGCTTTCCATCCATACCCCACTCATGCACAAGATTCGTTTAACCGACAAGGAATGACTCCAGCACCATCGTTTCCTCAACCATCACGTTCATCTCCGATGACACACTCTGCGCGCACGCGACCACCGACCATGCCTTCTCCAACTCACCACTCATATTCAAACCAGACCCCACACGTTTCACCACCCACTTCGCCAGATCCAACCCGCCTACCAGGCGGTTCGTTTCAATCACCCCCCAGGGTTCCCATCTCCCATTCTCCCCCTTCGACACATTCACAAGTCTCTGCTGATCCATCTGCTGTCCGAACACCGTCTATTGGTGTCACTCCAGCAGCATATCCCCCACCACAGGCCACATCCGTCGGGCGTCCATCGCGTCCAGAGAATATGGAGATGCATCCGTTGACAGTGAAGACGGGGGTTGCAAATGATGAACCTCCACCAGCTTATACCCCGATTTAACAGAATGAATCATCCAAAGGAACTTTCGTACAAGATACCCAATTTTAAGCAGGAACTTATCACCACTCCATAAAAAGTGTGTCAAGAACACCGTCCAGCCTTTCATGTCCTCTTCTTTCAAAGCTTCTCGGCGACCTGATATCGTTTCGCTGTGCTCACTCGCTAGAGCTTACGTGTCTTTGATTGTAAGTTCTGTTGAGGCCTAGGTAGTGGATTCGAACTTCGTCTAGATATGTATATTACATACGATGGATAGTCATGAACTTTTGCTTTCACATGGGTTGTCAAGGGGGCTTGAAGGACTAACTTATAAGGCGCAAATAAGGCGCGGGCCAACCACATAAACTAAAAAAGGCAGTCACGTCTATGTAACCCCGTATGCATATCGCCATTCAAAAATAAACGACTAAGTCACATCTTCCTTCTATTAGGTCCCCCTACGTACGGGAGGCTAGCTATATAGCTCGAGGCGTCCTGCCTATGCATTCATGAGAAACCGACTTTTCAAATTGTTTGCATTCCTTTGAATCAATTCACACATCTAACGCATTTGCACTTCAGTTCCGAGTCATTGGAACTTGCACATCACCATGCCTGCTACCGAAACACAACCCGTTCCAATTTCTTCTCCCATTTGCAGTATATCAAAGTCCATAATCTCTCAGTACTCTCCGCTGGCCCCGAGGCTCGCTGTCGAATCATTCGACCTCTCACCTTTTTCAGTACTACAACGATAGTTTCCGCAAGTTTGAGTTGCACGCTAACTACCTTTGATGTAGGAGTCATTCACTGGTCTTCTCGACGACGATATTGCAACATCAATGTTGTTTCCGGATCCTCCAGAAACTCAGAGGAAGGCAGACATGGTCGCAGACCTGAGTTATGACGTCGAGGTTCATCGCATCACCTTTGAGTACCGGAATTACTCTGACGCCTTAACTCTAGATCAAGAATATTGCAGATCTTGCCCCCCGTTTCAGAGGTGGAGAAATTGATGTGCGGTGTTTCTCCTTGTGTCGATGACCGTCGGAGGTACTCATGGTCCTTGTAGGAGGTAATGGTCATTTCGCCGAAACCGAGACCCATTCATTCCTCCAGGCAAGGCGTGAAGGCCGGTGATGTGGGTTTTGTAAATATTGACCCCAGCCTACACTCAGACAAAACCACGCAGTTCCGACTACTCTACACACTGTTCAAGGATTCCATTTCTTCGACGCATCTATGCCGAAATTGCGACGACTTCAAACTCTATGCTATGCGAATTTCGAACAAGGAGCGCCTTCGAATCCAAAGCCCTCATGATCACATCCAATTTCAAACGGAAATTTGCCAGGAAATTCGCGAATTGCAGTCTTCTTTTCTCTCGCCGTTCATCTGGGTCTATGAGGATGGCCCTGAAATTCATTCTATCGCGGTATGCTTTACCTTAGCTCTTTCGCCCCAGATGCAAACACTTTGAACTAGGAGTTTTATCCCACTGGCAGTCTTCAAGATTTGCTTGACCGCGATACGAGCCTTAGCGAAAGCCATGTGCTGCAAATAGCTTGCGAAATAGTAAGCTAAGCCAACGAAGCAATGAAATATACTTAGCTGCACTAGGTAGAAACGCTCGCCACGCTTCACACTGCTGGCATAATGCACCGTGACCTGGCACCGTATAATATCATGTTCGACGTATCGGGACATGTCGTTATTACGGGATTTGGTCAAGCGTGCAGACCTGATTCAGCAACCACTTTCTCATTGCCTGATACTGGTCTGTATTGCGCTCCTGAACTCATCCTAGGGTGGGCACACGACTTTAGAGTCGACTGTTGGAGTTTTGGCGTGCTGATGTACATGATGCTTTTCGGATCTGTAAGTTTACTGCATCGATTTCTCCGTCTATTTATGCGTTTTAGCACCCATATGTTGCTGAAAATGACAACGACAACGCTGCCATTTTGCAAACCAAGGTCCTTCACTGCTCGCTGATGGTCCCCCCGGCAAGATCAGTATCGTGGACAGCACACGATCTTCTGGTCAAAGTAAGTTCTCGGAATGTGTTGACGCCGAGAAGCCATCTAATGCGTGTAATCGGGACTAGTGTTTGGAGCGCAATGCGGCTCTTCGCTTGAACATCAAACAGATTATGGCGCATACATACTTCTGCACTGTGTGAGTTTGACAACTCTGGGCGCTACCAAATTGTTGAAACTTGACGTAGGAATTGGAAGAACGTGACCAACAGGGTCGACAGGGGTTTGGATACAAATTTGCGAGTTTCTGCCTGCCAAACTGACATCCACTGCAGCGCCTCTCGGGTACGATGATGAGGATCCTGACATCAAAATACGAAACTCTGAAGACGTGACTGTTCCAGAAGCAAATAAAGCGCATACAGAAGACGAACCTCTGACGTTGGCTGAAGAGAAACTCGTGGATTCATTCACCCCCATGCCACAACGACTAATCAAACCTAAACCTGGATCTTTCCACACACATCAAGATGCTATTCTCCAAACTCAAAGACGCATCTCTTCACAAAGCACTCGCTTAGAAATTGTACCTGAAGTTTCTGATGAAGAGGAATCCCTGGACGTAGGCCAAGTGGAATCCAGCACGCAAGATTGTGTACGACGTTTTAGGCAACCCTCTTCAGCCATGAACCTAGGACGCACTCCAGCAGGTCCATTATCGTTGTGGGACGCTCTTGACTTAGAGATCCACTCCGTTTCCTCTCACTACTCTAACTCAAGCACAGACAGTCGTGAGGACCCGCGAGAGAATTTTGGCGCGCTTCGCAAAAGTCGGTCCGTAACCTTTCAAGATCGCGCCCTTTCCGCAATATCTATAGCAAGCACTGTCCCTTCTACGAAATTGCATGTCCGAAATAAGCTCCGCAAGAGGATGCGTCCCGCAAGCACCCCTACACTTAGGTCTCCTCACCTTGATCCGCTACTCAAGGAACTTCCCCTTGGCGTCAAACAGATCGGTTACGGCATCGGCTTCAGCCCTATGGAACCCTTTCCATCTCGCTCGAAATCAGTTTATCGATCCGCTATCCGTGCATGTCAAAAGCTGGTGCCAGTCATACGTCGCAAAATATCCAGGAAGTCTCTATCTAAGCGCGAGCAGCAGCATACATCCACGTCAATGGACTCAAGTAGGGCCCCTAACGCGATGGTAGTAATGCGTGGGATCTATGGGCCAACCTGGACACTTGGCATGGAGTCCCTGCCCTCTGCAGCTACAGACACAATCTCCGCCACAACAAATGACTCGGAGGGGCCAGTGACGCCAGTGACGCCATTCTTTGCCCAAACGGTCGGAATAGTGCATCATGAGTCTTCCACCCTTCGCTTGGTACCCTCCTCGAGCCGTCAGCCTTCTATATGATTTTTTTTTTTCATTCTCGCAATCACGCCGCACTTCAGTGATATCGATGTTTCCTCCCGAAGCTCAGGTTTTTCCATTGATCAGTTCCATTTGTCATAATGTGGATGTCTTAACTCGCCTGTACATTATCATTGTAACACGCACATAATTTAACATTCTCGTTGGCCTGTTGCACATGACGGTGGTAGATTCTATAAGACGGGACCACCAATGCAGGAAGACAACAGCCACAGTGGCTGTGCGGCCCATCAGAGGACCACCAGTCGGACTTCCCAAGTGGGCCTGCTATTACTCCATTAACGTTCAACGTTCAACGTTCAACAGTAAGTATGCAATATAATATTTGACTCTGGACTTCTCTTAGGCAGCCACCGAGGAGTACAATAGTTGCTATCGTGACCAATGAAGAAGCCCTTCAAGTTAGCCGACCACAGGTCCTTCGTGGTGGTCGGTCCTCCTAGAACAATTGTGAGCCACGCCAAAGCTGCGATCATTAACTTCATTGTATTCTGTCAAAGTTGAAAGCAGCAGTGGACCGTTTCTCTGGTATGGCAATGGGAAGCCTTTGTCTTTCACCACACGGTCCACACTAGCTGGGTATATATATAAACAACTGAAGAGTCAGAATTTGTTTTGCAGAAATAACTTGTCTTCACCCGCGCTCAGAACCCTTGATAACTCTACAGTTCTCCTCCAATATTGGATTTCCCTGATTCACCTCAAATATATACACAACCCCCAAGAAAGATCCTCGCAGTATCATGGGGACCGACCGAAAGCCAAACCCATTGCGCTATGTGAATCTCGAGGAGTGGGACGATGGTATCTACGGTGATATAAAATTTCAAGAATTTCAACCGGATGACTTCGATGAGCCGTGGCCTTATAGATTTCAGGTAGCGTTGTATTTCTAACTCGTCTCCTTTGTTCTTTTATTGATATTGGTTATCAGCATGGCGACGGTGTGTGGGTCCACTCCACAGGTTATGAGTGGTATCAAGGGAAAATTGCTGGCCAGCCCAAGGTTGGCCAGACGATGAAGGTGAATATTTTGATATAATTGTCGGACTGCCCTGCTGACTTGCATCTTGTGACTGACAGGGTGAAGGACTTTTTTGGCTTGTCACTTATAATCGTAATAAGCGCAGATATGCAGCCCCTCTCAATGGCGAGTTGAAGCCTGATACTCCGCATATAAGGCAAATGCTGGAGGAAGCAGGCGTGCTGGCACCCTACTCAACGGCTCAGTGATTTCCTTTATGTCTTGTATGATAACCGACATTGCATTGTACATTATTATCGCTACCATCCATTCGTTGACGCTGTATTATCTTATTGTTCTGCCTTTAAAGCTTTAAAGAGTTGTTCTCTGCAAATCAGCACTTGCGTGACGTGCGTGACCGAAATCCCATATTCTAAAAGCGCGTCGTGTGGCTCCTGTCTGCAAGCTCCCAACATCATTTACATCTTAATCCACGACTTCAACGGACGACCACCATGACGAAGACGTATCTTATGAACAGCCTTATCGAAAAGGTTAGTTATCTAAAGTTTGCTCGCTGGGATCAACTGAGCTCTTTGCAATCTCGATTACTATAGATGCAATCCCCGGACCAGGACTTTCGGTACGTGAGGTTGCCCCAAACATATATCATCGAGTTTTCTAATGCTCCCGATAGATTTATGGGTCTAAACGACCTGATGAGCGAGATTAAACAAGATCCAGCCAGCTTCATCGGAGACGAGCCTACCGAGACAAAGGTCCTCAAGCAGGTACTTTCGTTGGTAGAAGATAGGATTTCGGAAGTCAAGAATCAGGCTGTTAAGTGGTATGGCCCCATCTACTCTATCTCGCTCTTTGGGACTTATGACTTCTACGTGGTACTGCGCATTTAGTCTGGGTCAATTGATCAAGATCATCCGTGAAACGCAGATGGAACTGGTGGTCGATAGCTTAATCAACTTTTCAGTAGGGAAGGACGATGAATTGCGTGATATTTCTGGCTTGGGTAAGAAATTGAGATAGTCGGCACACCTCATAATCTGATGGCAAATATCTAGCATTGAAAACGATTACTTCTGAGTTGCCACTGGAAGGCAAAATTACTCCCAGAGCATGCGCAAAACTCGCACCAAAACTTCTACAGCAAGTTTCGAATGTAAGCTTGTTCTGCCAATATTGCTTCTGCTCTTGACATGGTCCATTGTAGACAGAAACCCCACCGGAGACTTTGATTGAGACATTGTCAACGCTATCTATACTCATCACTCGTTTTCCGGCCCACGTATCAGATCCATCCCTTACACCGCACCCTCTGCCTGCAATAGCTCCTCTTCTTTCACATTCTCGTCCCGCTGTACGCAAACGTGCAATTCTGACGCTCTCACAATACGTTCCTGTAGCTCCCCCTGTGCTCGTCGACGATCTCTTGCAGAACCACATTCTCCCGTTCCTTGCACCTAACGCTAACCTTGAAAAACAGCGCACGACTGTGCATTTGGTTGCTGCTATCATACGGCAGGCACCGCAGCAGCTCACACCAGTGTATAACGACATCATACCTGGCGTTGTCAAAGCTGTCCAGAGGGACGATGATGAACTTCGTGAAGGTTGTCTTCAGGTTGGCAATTAGTCTTTTACATCAACATTGCTACTCATCACTCATGTTTGATCAGGCTCTTGAGACGCTACTCATGAGGTCCCCGGCAGAAGCAGCACCGTTCTTAAGCTCGATAGTACAGATAGGGAACCAGTTCATTAAATATGACCCGGTAGGTCATGAATTCATATATTTGTATTTTTAAATCCCATCTGTCCGCAGAACTATGCTGGACCGGATGACAGCGAGGACGAAGAGATGGCAGACGCAGATGATGACGACGACGAGGATGCCGATCTCGATGAGTAGGACCTACATGATTAGTTTTATTTTATTGATTTTGCTCACAATATGCATTTAGGTACTCGGACGATGAAGACACATCGTACAAGATTCGACGTGCTTCTACCAAACTTCTAACTGCTGTGATCACTACTCGCCCTGAGCTTTTGATGTCGCTGTACAAGGAGGTGTCGCCTGTGTTAATCTCGAGGTTTGGCGACAGGGAGAAAACGGTTCGGCTTGAAGTATGGGCAACCTATGGTGTTCTACTCAACCAGACTAGCCTGTATGGTGGCCTGCCACAATCTCAAGAGAACGATTCCGCCATTAGAAAGAGGAAAAGAGATAGCGAAGAGAGAATGGATGTCGAGGAAACGCCATATACCCTTCTGCGCTCACAGGTTTCTTCATTATCCAAGGCCTTACTCCAGCAACTCAAGTCCCCGAAGACTCCACCACCAACGCTTCAGGCAGGCTTCCAGCTTCTACACGCTTTGCTTGGCGTTCTTCCTGGATGTCTTTCCAACCAAATTACACCCATTGCCGCAATTTCTCAATCTGTGCTGCTTCAGTCGCCAGCGACTTCAACTTCGGCTCTCCACCTTGCGTGTCTTTCCTTCATCGCATTGTATTTCGCCACGCATGCTCCCGGCACATTTGCCGTGTCACTTCCTACTCTGTCACCTGTTCTTTTGAAGTCAACTGGAGAGAAACACCCTCGAGTTACTTCTGAAGCCTTCCGCGTTTTCTCTGCTCTACTTAATGCCACGAGGCCGGTAAAGAATGGCGAATGGGCGGAGCGTCTGTATGATCAAGCTTTTCAGCGTCTCAGCACTCATGACACAGACGCTGAGGTGCGCGGATGCGCTGAGGACTGTATTGCAGACCTATGGATTTGCGCTCTGGATGTCATCAAACCGAAAGGCGGCAAGGAATGGCAAGCCATATGTCGAACCACGGGCAATACAGGAGGAGCCGTTAGAGTAGTCACGAAAGTTGCGAGGGACGTGGAAATGAGTGATGACTGGGTGAACTATTGCGTTGAATGGATCATGGGTCTACTAAAGAAGAGTGAGAGGGGAGGAAAGCCAGAGATATTCATCGCCCTCGATACTCTTCTGAAAAGGTCAGTTCATCTCTTGGGGATCTGGAAGTAGCCTGATTTTGTCCAGATATTCGTCTGGCATTCCCACAGATCTGCCACCCACTTTGGTCCCCCAGATCAGACCATACATATCGACGACAGATATCTCCTTACTGTCTCATGCATTGACTATCATCACAGTGTTACTCGAGCTATCTCCGACCGCTACTTTCCCTGAAGTTGAGCGTGAGCTCCTTGGCGACATCTATCAGATTGCACATTCGCCTCTCGTCTCAGGCGCTGCTCTCGATTCACTTCTAATGTTCTTCTCTTCGCTGGTGCAGGCTGATAGTCAGATTGCAACCCATGTTGTTCCCAGCTTGGCGACTTCAGTGGAAAAGGCCAACAAGTCAGACGCCAACCTAGCCAATGTCGCTAAATGCATTGGCCAAGTTGTCCAGAGCTCTCAGGGAGTGGCAGCAGGAACCATCGCGGTCTACTCCAAGTATATCAAGGTCAGCCCAGGCATGGTAACATGACAAGTCTCTCACACTGCACCCCTTCTAGAAATATTCAAAGTCAAAGTCCACCACTTCTGTTGTGGTGTTAAGTCTGTTGATTGTTGGGGAACTTGGCCGTTTCATGTTTGTCAAATGCTCCGTGTCTTCGTGCCATCGATAACCCTGCAACAGTGACATGTCGAGGCAACAAGATACGTTTACTAATACTATCGAACATTTCGCAGCAGAAGAGGAGGAGATTCGTGCTGCTGCTGCATTCGCTGCTGGTAAGTAAAGTCTGCACGTTTACTGGATTCATGGATTGAAGTACATAGGAAATATTGCCATCGGAAATCTCCATCAATTTTTACCTGCAATCCTCAGGGTTGCAGAGAGTGATCCACATAAGAAGCTGCTGTCGTTGCATGCATTGAAGGAGGTCTGAAACCTAGTCTTTTGTCAGTTTCTGTTCTGAAAACCAGTCTAGGTGGTCTCGCATTGCTCGCATGGGCAACTCGAAGGTGTTGCAGAACAGCTCTGGGCACCCCTCTTTCAATACTCGGAGGATGCAGAAGACAGTACACGCAATGTTGCCGCTGCCTGTCTGGGCAAACTCACTACAACGCATCCCTCGCGATATCTCCCGCAACTCCACTCTCGCATCCATGACGAGAACCCTGCAGCACGCGCCACTGTTGTATCTGCCATTCGACATACGCTTGCGGAGTCGTCGCCATCATACGACGAACTTTTGGCATCGCTCATCATGGACTTCTTGGATTTAATCCATGACAAGGATTTGGTACGCCGGCTGCTCTAATCAATTTGAATTTCTTGACACGAATTGCACAGAATGTCCGCCGCCTTGCGTTGTCCGCTCTCAACTCTGCGGCAAGAACGAAGCCCCACCTCATCCGCAATCACCTTCCGACTCTGCTCCCGAGCCTCTATGCGGAGATGAAGGTTAACCCCGATCTCATCCGTACGGTTCAAATGGGACCCTGGACACACAAAGTCGATGACGGCCTCGACGCGCGCAAGACCGCATGGGAGACACTGTACACCCTAGTAAGCCTTTCCCACATCCGTGTCCTCCCCTCATTCATGTACTCCTAGCTCGATACCTGCCTAACTAAACTCGACCTGTCGATCTTCCTCTCGCACTTGCTTGCAGCCATCAGCGATCCGTCGGACGAGATCAAAGTGATTGGGCACATGCTCCTCGCGCGGCTGTCAGCATCTCCGACAACATCCATCGCACTTGCGCAGCGCCTCGACGAACTTACACCCTCTCTTGAATTGACAATGCGCGGGACAGCCGTCACTAAAGACACAGTGAAGCAGGACATCGAACGCGCGGCGGAGCTACGGAGGAGCACGATGCGTGCTGTCGCTGCCCTTAGCAAGATCGACAGTGCGGGCAGCGCGCCCAAGTTCGACGCCTTTGTGGAGGAATCGCGGAAGAATGAGCAATGGGGCCCAGAATTCAGGGAGTTACTTGGACACTGAAGGATTTCACTATGCAGGCAGTGTAGGCTATATCTGTTTTCCAATGCTTTCATAGGCAAAGCGCAACCGTTCTCGCGATTAGGATATCTGTCTAGTTAGGCTACGTTTCCAAGTCCATGATGCGGGGTAGTTACTTGAGTCTACATACCAGTACTTATAATCCGGCATCTGTGGCCCATTGTTGCAGTATTTCGCCCAATGAACCATTGATGATGAATGAACAATGTTCTATGATCCAACCAATCCTTTCACCTTTTTCCAAATGAGAGCCGCGGCCTCCTTTCTCTCTCTTGTGGCACCACCTGCTCCGAGAACGCTCTTGTTCTCAATCGCCCGACGAGAAAGGTAGGGCATGACCTGAACATATGATCTGTGGTCAGAATCATCCTTGACACCACAAACTCGAATAGCACGGCGAAAGACAAAAAAAAACATGTATTGACGCGGAAAGGCCAATCCAGAAGGGAATAGAAAGAGACTCGCCTGCACCAGAGCGCCGTATGGGACATACTTGATCACACACGGCGCCTCACACCGCGTCCGCCCGACGAGGTGGTTCGTGAGCGCATCTGACATCCCTACATGCCAGACAACGAGTTAATGCTATATTAGACAGAAAGCAAAGAAGGATAACGTGCCATACAGTTGCCCAAATGAAACCCTCTCCCCAACGTCAGGCGGGATCCGCACCACGCCCTCTTGCACCTCATCGACACCAACACGCTCGACGACTCCCAGGCCCTTCTTGACAAGTTCCTCAAGGACGAAATCGCACGAGGTCCAGTTATGCGTACCAAAAAATACACCAATGGCTGGTGCACTGGATCGGCCGGAGCGGTGGATGTCGCGTGAGATTGCATCGACCAACAGGGTCACGCAGTCGTGATAGCACTGGTCCGTCGCATCCTTCGAGGGTTGGACAGGGGGTTCAGGGTCGGGAGATATAGAGAACGAGTGTGAATGTTTTGATGAATAGGATCCGGCTGGAGAGGTTGCTAAACGAGCCGTTTGATGGGCAGCAAGCTCGCGCGGGTGATAAGCCCCCCGGACAAGTTTCACTCCCAGAGCATAGCCTCTCTCACGGGCCTGCGCCAGGGAGTGCGCGAGGTGCGCGGGCGTGCTATCATTTGCGCGTGAGCACACTCGATCATGCGCGTAGATATCAGTACTGACCGCCGTAGATAGGCTTGATAGGTCACATACACGAGAGGCTGCACTCTGTTGTGCGCAGCTTCTTTTGCAGATGAAAAGGATATCCACGAGGGGATGTCCCACCATGTCCGCTGGAAGCCACCGGAGGGGAGCTTATTGAATCGCTCCATCAATGCGTGTCCAAATGCATCGATGGCGGGTTGGTACCAACTATAATATGGAGAAATAGTTTAGCATGTAATATTGGAAAAGCAGTCGAAACCTTAAGACACCTATGCTCTGCATCAATGAAAACTCTTACTCCGCGTTCTTCAGCACGTGTACAAATCTGTACAAGGTCGTCATATAGCTCTTTCAGGTCGTGGATATCAGATTCCGTCAGTGCTCCTGTAGGTATAGACGAATGCAGGACAGAAAGATCAGATGATGAAGGAGTCCCTGGAAAGAGTACCGGCGGCTCAAGGCGTGTTCGGGTATGTGTAAGGTATATTGACAGGTTGATCAAGGATTGGGCATTTGGAAGCAGGGCGGTCTGGGCGACTATGAGTATCGAGCTCTTCCTTTAACACTGACAACTCACGAGCTTGACAGCAATATAAGTCCGCCTCCCTATGTGTCCACTTTGTAGGGCATCCCTTCCGTCCTCATAGTCAGCGGAGACGTCAATACTTCCCAGTATTTCCTTTACGATACGTTTGTGTACAGGTTGCCTTTCCACGCTCGCCTGACCCGCCACCTCCTTTTCGTCGACTTCCACGGCGTAATTGAAGAGAACGCCTTTGTTCTCTGCGCGGAGAAATGCAAGCAGTGGTAGGGCACCATCGGCTGTTTCTGCACCGACAAACTGCCGACCGAGTTATGGCTCCGAGTTAGACAAAGAGGAATAGACGATATGTACCTGATGGAAGAAAGTAGCTCGCACGAAACTTTCGACTATCTTACTGACTCCAGGGATACCGAACAAGATGTTCAATATTGTCGGTGCTGCATCGACGAGAGGGGGGATACTGCATGTCCCATACACAATATACGCACGCACCAGATCCGACAGTGTGCGTGTGTCAAAAGAGGCCGGTTGGGTATTTGAAGCATCAGTGTAGAATGCGTAGCCCAGTGCGGAGGTGGTCAACGCGCTGGAAAGTACTAGCACACGTCCCAGTCGTCTGAGGCGTGGAGGTCGAGCAGTGGAGAAAGCTCGAGCGCGAACAAAAAGACGGAGCGTACCACTGGGAACGACCATGCTCATCATGGTAGATGAGTAAGAGACGCGTTCGCAGATGGTCCGGGAATGGACCTGCTAGCTCCGTCCGATTAACATATGCACGTAAGGATATTGCAGGAACACGAGGAACGCCAATCACATGGGCAGGGTCACGGTATGCCAAATATCCCGAGCGTGCGTGCATGCGACTCATCGTAGAGTTGTCGATTCCGACTCCGGCGGAATATTGCAAGAGTTAGTTCAACAACATTCTTTAAAGCGACTTGATTATGTAATCAATCACTCTAGATTATCGAGTTCGTGTAATTCACATAATGGTCAATGTCATTATATCCCATCAATTGAAAAAGTTGCAGCAGACTCTCCTCCAACCCCAGAATCTGGATTGTAAACTTTTGGGGGAAATCTCTAACCCCAATTCTCTATCTGAGCCTTTGAATTCGCTTTTATCAAGTACCTGTCAAAGTCTAGCTTTGATATTAACCACTGCGCTGCAGAGCACTTATTTTCACAAGCAACCATATCTGCACTCATGAGCACTGCACGTCCTTGGTCAGTCAACGAACTGTCATCAGTGCGCCCTGAATCTGGGCAGTCGCGTCCTTATACACGGCAGACAAGCGCATCCCGACCGTGGACTGCCCAGTCACGCCCTGGGACAGCACGTCCCCAAACTGCCGCTTCCACCATGCACGATGCCAGCTATATTATCGCCCTCATTGAAAGCCGAGGCATTGCGCACGAAGTGGGTATGGCCGCTCTCGATAAAGATACGGGTAGAGTTATGCTCATTCAGGTTGAGGCTCATCTCCTGCTAATTCATGGCAATTAACGCATATGCGAATTAGCTCTCGGACTGCTCTACGTATGTTAAGACGCTACACCAAATGCATGTCCATCCACCATCCATAATCCTAGTGCCCGATACGTTCCTAACCTCGGCAAACGCAAACCTCACTCCGTCTGCGTCTGCCACACGAGGAGCTTCATCGCTGTCGGTACAGTTCGTCAAGGAGGAGTTTCCTCAAGTCCCCATTGAACCGGTACCGAGAAAATACTGGAATGATAGCGCCGGTCAGCCGACAACACATTTCCTCCCACATCTATACACTTAACCATCATCTAGGGTATCAGTTTATCGCTCAGTTCTGTGTTGAAGATGATGAACGTGCGGCCACATTGGTCTCCGTGACAGACAAGTAGTTATATGCGCATGTATATGCGTTCACTTCGCTAATTGCCAGTATCCAGATACTATACACTCTCAGCCGCATGTGCTCTTTTCAAATTTGCAGAAACCCGTCTCAACACCCGCTTTTCTGCGTGTTCTCTTCGTATACGTTATATCCCTGTCGAGGGGACGATGATGATAGACCCAGAGACTGTTAGAAATCTGGAGCTAATCAACAATCAGACCCGGAAGAAATCCACGCATTCTCTCTTTGGGTATCTCACATTCTCTTCCAGATTGCTTATGATTTAACATGCTTTAGGGTTCTCAACCATACTTACACCGCAATGGCCACACGACTTTTGCGAACGAATATACTGGCACCCCTGACAGGCAAGTGCTCGCACTATAGAACCACAATGAGCTAATTCCACATATACCTCCCGTAGCCCAAAGCGCCTTGGGTGCCCGCCTAGACGCTGTGGAAGGTTTGATATTGTCAAAATTCTGCTTCAAGTATTGACCTCTACATTCATGTAGAGCTCATTTACAGCGAAGATAAATTTACCGAGATTAAGGATGCCTTAAAAGTCTTGAACAATATGGACTTTGACAAGCTCATCTCATCAGTGAGTCCTACCTCGTGGTGTGGACGCGAACATAACTCCCAGCCCACAGCTCGGGTTTTCTGAAGTTCGGCCAACAAAAACAGCAAAAGCAGCTTTTTCCCGCGTATCACAAGTGCTCAACTTGCGCACTGCTGTCCAAAGCCTCCCGTTTTTACAGAGAGCTTTGAATGGATGCAAGTCTCAGCTACTGAATATTATATATGACGTGAGCTCTGCACTCTGGTCTCAAATTTGCAGCTTGTCATGCCGCAACCTAAATGTAGATACTGTCTGACGAACGGCTGGCCAAGATCGATGAGCTCATCGCGGAAAACCTCAATGACGATGCAGGGATAGTCAAGGTAATTGGAATATACCATCGTCGAGGTCGTCTGAACAGCTCTTGCTAGGGAGGGATTGGCGCCATTAATGCAAGAGTATATGCAGTTAGGGTACGTTGGCATCCACCTTCTTTCTACAATTTACTGGATTGTTGCAGGCGAACCGCAACCGCCTCTTGGATGTTGCTCGCGAAACTTTCAAAGAAAATATTGCAGACATATATCAGCTCAACAACGCCCTGAGCGAACGGCATTCCCTGCCCCTTACTCTCGTTTACCAAGAAAGTGGCTTCGTGTTCGCGATCAAGAAGGATGAGCTTGAAGACGAGCTGCCGAAGGGATTCATTAACGTGTCTGCGCAAAGGGGTCGTTGGCTGTTCTCAAGCATGGATCTGGTGAGATTCGACGGAAAGGGCAACACGTGCGTGTTCTAATATCAGATGGTAGAAAAAAATGAACGCTCGAATGAAAGAATCGTTGGAGGAGACGCTGGTCATAAGTGACGGGTACGTTTTGGTCACGACTCCATCATTGATCGTAGATTGATAACATGTAATTTAAGGATCATCCGGGATCTGGTAGGGAAAATTATAGCATTTTCGGGAGTGCTCTATTCTGCGTCAGAAGCGGTAATGACATCTCCATTTTTATTTTTATTTGGATTCTCAACGCCCAGTTTAGGTTGCAACCATCGACTTGTTATGGTCTTTTTCTCATGTCTCCATAAGTTCGTCATTCTGATATTTGCACTTGCCTCGGTCTGATGAAATTTCTTATCAGTGCGAAGCTATGGTACAGAGTGCATAATCCTTTCTTTCAAATAATGCCCATCAACTTTTTTTCCTTAGTGCGTCCCGAGTTCACTGATACATTGGCGATCAAGAATGGTCGTCATCCTGTCCTTGAGATTGTTCAGTCTGCGGGAATGGTCGTTTCAAACGATATTTATTGCAGTGACGCTGCCCACTTTCACATTGTTCAGGGGCCAAAGTGCGTTTCATAAATTATTCATCGCCTGGTTGTAGACAGACGTCCATACTCCTCAACAGCATGTCAGGTACGATGTACGTCTGCATCCGTTTCGCTGATCATTAGCGTTTCCACAAGGGAAAAGTACATATCTCCGTCAAACGGGCCTTCTCAGTGTGATGGCAATGACCGGTTGTTTTGTGCCTGCTGAGTATGCAAGTTTTCGGTGAGGTTATTGACTTCGATCAAACCTTGATGCACTCATTCTCTCAAGCCTGCATGACGCTTTACTTACTCGGCTCTCCAATGACGACGATATGGAGAAGAGCCTCAGCACGTTTGCAAATGAAATGACATCCTCCGCTATGATCCTAGGTCTGGATTGATAGATGAGTCTGTTACTCATGCTGAATACCCCCAGGCATTGCGACCCCAAGAACACTGGTTCTTATCGACGAATTGGGTCGAGGGACATCCCCTATTGAGGGTCTTGGTATCGCACATGCTATCGCAGAAGAACTCATCAGATTAAAAGTAAGGACAGTTGCTCCCGCCTTGTTTTTCACTCTCACGAGAGTCGCAGTGTTTTGTTCTCTTTGCTACGTGAGCACGCAACTTCTGGGTTCACTTGCGTGTTAACAAGACGACTAGCCATTTTCACGAGTTATCGACGACTCTGTCTCGACAGCCTGCTGTGGTGAAGTGAGTGATCGTTACCATTTTGACAATAACGCACGACAAATTTGTCCAGTTTGCATTTGTCTGTTCAGGTGCTCTCATATCCCTTTCGATTGTAGCTTCCTTTCAGATTAATCGTCGTCCAGCATTCGCGTCCATCAGCCTCTAACTTCGGCATGACGTTTCAATACAAGTAAACCCGAATCGTTTTAATACATGATATATGATGCCCAGCTGATGTCACAATTATAGGATCCTCGACGGAGTCCCAGAAAACACAAGTCACTATGGTGAGTCGCAGACAACAGATAGATTGAGAAGGAATCTGGATCAGTCTCCATCAGGTCTGGAACTAGCCAAATTAGCTGACCTTCCCGACGACATGCTCACTGAAGCGAGACGGGTGTCTGAGATCATTACGGAAAAAAATCTTCGTTGCGAGGAGGAAAGTCGCATAAACGTCTTGACCATACGCAGGCGTGCACTTCTGAAGGTATCATCATCAATCACCTTCCGGAACACTCCTAGTCCTAAATGTTTACTATCCTCCAGCTTCATTCGCAGTTGAACCAGGCGCTGGATCATTCTTCGCTTCCTCAGGAGGAGCTCGTCGCATATCTGGCACGACTGCAGAGGGACTTCATGAAGACTCTGAAAGACACCCTTTGACGCTCGCTGACCAAAACGGATTCAGGATACACTCGACAATAGGAGGGTGATGTCGCTAACTCCTTGCCTGCCCACTGAAGCTTGAAGAGACGAAATGAGAACACTCAACAGAACACTCTCTGAGACACCATTCAAACGTCCATTTTCTCAATTTCCTTTGCAGATACTCTCGCTATGTTGCACCACGATCATGTTCTTAACAGCTTCTAAAAATGGTTTTCAGTGAAGAGATTTTTTCCGTGTGCAGTGTGATCGATCGTTCAACCTTTGAAATTGACAGCGCATGCAGAATGGAGTCTAGGCTACTGTCCGACTGGAGTGATGATACTACAATTATTGCGAACACCGATTTGTTGTTCCAGTCAGTAACGTGCGGGTCGATGCAACCGGAGTACCGTATTGACTCTCGACAGCCCTCGACATTCGCAGATACTAGAACCCCGATGACTTAAGGTGAGATTGGATGTCCGACCGTGTGTCCCCCGGGACTTGGAGACGTCTTGCAAATTCTCGGCTAGACTTGCTCCACAAACGTAAAATACTTAAACTTGAACGCGGAAGCAATAAATGTTCTTGGCACTTGCTTGAACGCCTCAGCCCTCTGGATTGCCTCTGGACAGCTCTGGAGTCTGGACACCATTGTTGAACCTGCTCATAATCATCGATACGACCTACTGGGCTCACTGAGATGATTTTGACTCAAACTGCAAATCTAGCCTTCAAAAGGGATACCGAAGATGCGTAATTCTAATGGGATTTGGTCCCAATTTACTGCTTTAATTGGGAGGCTGCTGCCTGATAGAGCCCCAGCACATATGTCACGCAATCAGCGGTGCTATCATACATGTGTCTTATACTGGGACATGAGTGAAGCGAAATGGTATGAGCGGCATCCAGCTCCTCACTTCTGCTACCCTCATATCTTGAAACACTGTCACAGGGCGTATCTGGCCTTAGGACTCACGCTTCCCCTTGGATATTCTCAAGATATGCTTACGAAAGTGCGATGGCAGTTGTGCCGCACACGATGTGGCAAAACTCCCTCTGGTTGAGGTGCTATTGCGCATGGGTGATAAGATAAGGGCCGGATTTCCTCACGTTCAAGTTGCGTAACTTTGTCCGAACCAGTCAAGTATGGGGCTGTCCGAAATGTGGCACTTTCTCATTTGGTTAGCCCCGCGTTAGCATCGTGTCACATCTGGTCGGCCGCGAGCATGGGCGCCTTTCTTCGCTCTTTCATAGATTCTCGCTCTTAACTCTCCACCACCTAGTGCCACGACAGTATCTCATGGGAAATCGTGGTTCCCGTTACCAGCAACCCTTCCCAGTCTCTCGCAGTTCGTCTACTCAGAAGAATATGAGGAGTGGCATTCCAGACGGTCTGCCTATAGCAGAGCCAACAATTTCTTTTTGGACGATCCCTGCAACTCTCATAGCAAAAACCCGGTCACAGGAGAATCTACAATCCCATGCAGATGTGGGTAAGTACACCCCGTACCTGTTTTGAGGTCGCCGGTGAATAATTGACGACAGTTATTATTGGATCCGGTATATCTGGCGCCTCTTTTGCGCGAACTCTGCTTGAGTGCGGAAACAATCTTCGGGTCGTCATGCTTGAAGCCCAAGATGTATGCACAGGGGCCACTGGCAGGTGAGAAATGAGCGCCCATTTCGCTTAGACCATTGATACGATATTAGTGTCTTGCCCAGAAATGGGGGACATATTTTTCCCGCTACATATCATGACTATGAAGACCTGAAGAAAAAAGTGGGTGAAGATATGGCAAAGAAGATGGTACGCTTCCGTAAGGCGCACTTGGATGAGATTCTGGCCATTACCGCAGAGGAAGGTATCACAAAGTATACACAGTGCCGTGCCGTCGAAGGTGTCGATGTGTACTTCGATAAGCCTACGTTTAAAGAGGCACGGCGAAAGCTGCGAATATACCAGCGTGATATGGGCGAGCATGCAGGTTCATATACCTGCTACGAGGGCTTAGACGCTCAAGAGGTACGTTGGGGGATAGCATCGTGACCTGTGACTGACAGCGTGGTAGAAATTCCATCTTTCGCCACTTGCGGTAGGATGCATTGCCACGCGAGCTGGTGCTATACACCCATATCGCTTCGTGACGTCCATTTTGAGCCGTCTTCTTACAGACTACCCCAAGGAGTAAGTCTTTGACTTTAAGTGTGGCCCGCAATAATTCGCGACAGTCTCTGATGCAACTTAGGTTTGAGATTTATACCCATGCACCATGCACATCAATCAATGAGCCCACATCAAGTTGTCCATTTTATACACTTACTACGGCACGCGGGGTGATTACGACCCCACACGTTGTGCATCTCACGAACGCGTACGCACCTGCGCTCTTACCCGTTCTCAAGGGAGCTATCTTTCCCATCCGAGAAACCATGACCGCACAGCGACCTGGGCGTAACCTCCATGCAAGTACGCTGCATGGCGGGCGGAGCTTCGTGTTTTTTGATAGTCCTCGCAAGGGCTTCGACTACTTGACGCAACTCCCAGAAGGCGAGCATGAACTTATGTTCGGCGCAGGCTTTGAGTCGCGCACGGATAGTGGAGTTAATGGCATGTATGGCGTGCATAGTGCAGCGCATGTAGGTGGTGCAATGCCAATCTACTTTGGAGCGGAAAGCTGGGGCGCCGAGGCCTTACCGGTCGCTCCCACGGATGAAGGTGTAGGGTTGTGGGCAGAGGGACGAGTAAAGGCAATTTGGAGTGGTATATTGAGCGAGTCGGCGGATGGGATGCCGTGGGTTGGCAAGGTGCATGTTAATGTGGCTGGCAGGAAGGCACCTCCAGTTTCATCCACGCCCTCTACTCTGAATTCAAACACGGAGAATTTGAAGTCAGCTGACACTGCTGCTCCCGGTGAGTGGATTGCGGCTGGCTACTCCGGCGAGGGCATGGTGCATGCGTGGCTGAGTTCCAAGGCCGTTGCGCTGATGCTTCTCGGGGAGGATCTCACAGAGGTGAAGACTTGGCTCCCAGAGCTGTTCAGCGTCACGGAAGACAGAGTCAAGATGGCCAAGCGGACTTTCAAGCCTGACGTTGTGCTGAGTGGCAAGAGGGGTGTTTTCAGTCTGTAATGCTTCTAAATGTTGAGCGTTTCTTCTGTAGTAGTACCTAATCACGTGCGTGATACGTAGTTTTGTTGTCCTCTAGTCTAGATCTAGAGCTCTGCACTCAATTAATTTACATTTATTCGAATTGGAGGTCTGAAACCGCCATGGCCACAAATGATTGCATGAGACCTGTATTTCTACAGTGGCAAATTCGACAGCCGTACAACCCGATTTCTTGATGGACTGTACATGCGGTCATGTTTACGGATCATCCAACAACTACGTGCATTCACATTAAGATT
>QFEN01000718.1:60823-74013 GCA_003316125.1 Auricularia polytricha
TTGAAATTCTATCAGTCCATCAGTGCGCGATCCTACATTAATCCACTCATACACCCGCAATAAGACAAAAAAATCACTACAAATCAATCAACAGCTCCTCTCGTCGCTCCGGAATCGTCGTAGGCACAGACGGCGCGTACAAATCAAACGACTGTGGTGCTGTCGTTGGTGCGGAGGGAAACTGGGGGAGCTGTGGCTGTAAGGGCTGCTGATACTGAGCGCGCGATGCGTGCGATACGGTGCTTGAGCGCGTGAGTGGGGTAGGTGGTGGGGACATTGCGGTGCGTGATGAGACGCTGTGGTGCCGTGTGAGGGCTGGCGTTTGTGGAGCGAGGGGTGGAGCTATGGGTTGAAGTGCAGGTGCAGGTGCAGGTTGAAACGGTGCGTGAGTGTTGGTGAACTGAGGTATGGACACGGGTTGGTGGATCGGAATGGTGGGAGAAGCGGGTGTTTGCTGGGGGAGGTAGGATACGGATGACGGCGGACTGGTGAAGTGGGGCGGTTGCTGAGGCTGAGGGGGCGCGGGTGGCGAGGTAAGTGGCGCCGTGGGATGCTGTGATGGTCCTGCCGTATAATGGGCATATTGAGGCTCTGACTCGGGGACAGTAGATAATGTGGGTCGGGAAATAAGAGGCTGTGGGGCGTATTGGACAGAGTCCATCCGTGGTGGTGCAAAAACTGGGGAAGATACGGAGGATGCATGATGGTGGGAAGGTGCCCATGGACTGTAACCGTTGACGGGTGTTTGTGCCGATTGCCGCACAGTCGCGGGGTGGAGAGAACGCCGCCATGTGGGATGTGAGACCTGATCTGTCAGCAGCTTGTCGTAGAGCTTGACGGCTTGCGAAAGCTTTTCGTGCATCTCTGATAGCAGTTCTAAGCACAAGCATCAGTACAGTTGAAAATTTTATAAGCATATTGACATACGTTCTTTGCGGTCAGTGTCATCCAAACTCATCGCCAGCTTGGGACGGAGCCCATTTGCCTTGTCATACAGTTCGTTGACAGCAGGATACCGCGACATGTCGCGTCCCCCTTGCGCCTGCACCTGCTCCACTGTCTGGCTGAATGTAAGAATCGCGTCGGTCTCCAAGGGTTCGAGATCATAACTTGCAAGCTTCGGCACTTGTGGGGCAGGCGCGACGGTGGGCGGATATGATTGAGAAGTGGCGTACACGGTGCTGTATGGATCTGTGCTTGAAAGCTCCACAGGGGCGCTCGGTTTCGGGGCGCTAGCCTCGCGAAGACTTGCTTCGATAGCTGCACGGAGATCAGGATCGTCCTCATCCGCGTCAGCGACCTTGCGATCAGGGTGCGTCTTCCTGTCAACGAGAGGAGGTTCGGAAACTTGCCAATTATGCGCGGGGGGTTGAGCGGGGACATAACCTGGTCTGCGTCCGTGAGCAGCACCGACCTCCTCGAGGGAGAGCTCGATAGCGCGTTGGAGCTCGGCGTCTGCGAGGTCGCGCGCACTGCTGTGACGTGGGCTATACATACTTGCAGAATGACGGTGTCCTTTGTCACTGTAAGGAGGCGGCATATCAGAATGGCTTATGGGCGGAAGGACACAGATATACTTTTTCTCGGCCTTTTTCTGCAATTTATTGTGGCACGCATCACAGACCCTAACAGCTTGAGTGATGCCGAAGTGAGGTAGGGGTATGGATTTAGATGAACACTGCTGGTCAAAAACCTGTCCACAATTCCGACAATGATGTTTTCGGTTGGTAAATGTAAACGGAGTGCGACATCGCAGACACAACTCGGAATCTATCCATTCTGGGGCAGTCGATGTGTCGACCATGGCAGAGTTCGCCAGGGCAAAGTCCTTTGGAGGGAAATTATGTCCTGCGCAGCAAGTGTGAAACGTAGTGATGACAGATCTAATGAGTACATACCTTCACTCTTGAGGGTCTTGTAGACTTGATTGACGTAGCTAAGACTGGGCTTGCCTTCAAAAGCCAAGGACCAGTTCTGTATGTATTTCAAGATATCATCTCTGACAGAATTATTTAGACCATGCATTTTGAGGATGGAGACCAGATTATCCATGAACTCCCGTGAGGTCACCTCGGTCAAAAAATGATCGCCGCCATTCTTGACACAGATGTCTGTCAACTGTCGAATCGGAATCAGAGCATGACGCGGAGAATGGAATGATATGGCTTACGCCGAGTGCGAGGAGTTGGACATTGGGATTCTTGTGATTAAGGCGGCGTTTGAGCGCACGCATGGCATCCTTTGCGGGTGCAGACTTGGAGCGTATCTGATCGCATATCTCGAGATTGAGAGCAACGTCCTCTGAGCCATTCGGGATGAGCTCCGAGGTAGCCTTGTCTAGAAAGGTAATGATGAGTTAAAGTACATGTGTATTATTTATCATGCTCACCGACGGCGTCGTCAAGCTGGGAAGTTCCCCATAACCAGCTGCTGATCGATGCCATGTACAACGAGCACAGTGGAAGTGAATATGAATCCTTATTGAGTGTCGCGTCAACTGCGCACAGCTGCCTACAGCTTGATGACGCGATGACAAATCAGCCGTAATTTTCACACTCCGATAAGCAAATATCAAAATATTATTATTCCTCAGTAGCACCGTCACAGACAGTCTATGGTACCAACAGCAGTATAAGTGGGGCAGAAAGAGAGTGAAATATTTGATGGTATTTACAGAATACTTTGGACAGCACATTATTGTGAATTGGATGATGCGTGACATAATGTGTGACTGCGTGACTCGGGGCCGGACGCAGGTGAATTGGGGCGGAGTTGGAACGTGAGACTCATCCACAGGTTGTTCTCAACAGCCATCTTTGCCGTCTTCGAAGGTCCTGTTGTCGACTTTTCGGCTCTCCTGCAGATTCAGACGAATTCATTAACGCTTCCGCCAGTTGCGCGGTTTGCCGAGTTTCGCTTGACCCCGTTTTTTTTTGCAGAATTTTCCGTTTTTTTTTTTGCTACTTTTCACCTGGTACTCGTGGTTCCTAATCCGCAAAAAAAAGTGGTCAAAGCTCCACCGACCTCCCTACAATCGCATTTACGACACTGCATTCGCGTTAATTCACGTCCTGGACTCCTTTCAGCTCCCTTTTCCGACTTGGTCTCCGCATTCCTGATCTTAACGCGTTTTTATTCTCCTTACTCCTTTTGTTGCTGTTTTTGCAATCATGTTGGGCCACCAGTTCGCGTATTCGGCCGCTCCCATTCGCAAAGTGAAGGAAGTCCAGTTTGGTATCTTATCACCAGAGGAAATTGTGCGTCACGACCCATTCTCTACCCCGCTGTGCTAATCAGTCTGTCTCAATCATGCAGAAAGCATACTCTGTGGCAAAAGTGGAGCACCCAGAGGTCATGGACGAGACAACACACAAACCTAAGATGGGTGGTTTAATGGATCCTCGCATGGGAACCATCGACCGAAATTTCAAGTGTCAGACATGTGGAGAGGGAATGTCAGAATGTCCTGGTCATTTTGGCCATATCGAGTTGGCGAGGCCGGTCTTTCACCCAGGTATGTTTGCAAAGCTCCCTTTGTCTCAGCGTTCGGCATTCATTCGAGTTTTCAGGTTTCATCATTAAAGTGAAGAAGATCCTGGAATCTATCTGCGTAAACTGTGGAAAGCTAAAAGCCGACATCGTGAGTTGAATTTCGTTCCTCTACTCGTTTCGCACCCCACCACCCAATTTTCTGGGGGCTCTCTCCATAATCCATTGGAGAACCCCAAACCCGCACCGCGGCAGTACCTCGAACAAACGAGGCGTTTGACCCCCTGCGGCGTGGTCTGCGCGCGTTTTCGATCGCTTGATCGCCGCGTGGACTATTGCAAACGCCCAGTGATGGTTGGACACGAGGTGCGCGGTGAAATGGGGCGCTGAACGAGGAGTGCGAAAGATCGTAGTCTAGCCAGTGCTCAAGGCACCTTACTGGACTCGGCTTTGGTGGCCTTCCCTGTGACGCGGGGAGAGGGCCTACCAATGGCCGACATATATGCCAAACCATGTCGGCTTGCCTCCTTGTGATGCATTGCAATCCCTTAGATAATGTTTCTATTTCCGTCGACATTGATGCTGACGTTTACATTTCATGTGCTTCCTAATTTGTTCGTTCAATGCCATTGTCGTTCCGTAGTCCGATCCCAATTTCGCCGACAAGATCCGCCATATTCGCGATCCCAAGGCGCGCATGGCCGTTGTGTGGGCGCACTGCAAGACCAAGATGGTCTGTGAGACTGACGAGCCCAAAGAAGATGGTGCTGAAGGAGATGCGGATGAGCCCAAGAAAGGTCATGGTGGATGCGGTCATTCGCAACCGGTCATTAGAAAAGAAGGCTTGAAGCTTTTCGTCCAATACAAGAGACCTAAAGATGAGGACGAGGTCGGTATATGGTAGCATTACGGAATGCTGTTGCTGACCGGTTTTCAGGATGTGAAATCGATGCAGCCTGACAAGCGGCTGATTACACCATCTGAGGTTTATACGACATTCAAGAAGATGTCGGACTCGGACCTTCATCTTTTAGGTCTTTCAGATGAGTACGCTCGTCCGGAGTGGATGATTCTCACCGTTATGCCTGTCCCGCCTCCTCCTGTCCGTCCAAGTATAGCAGTTGACGGCGGTGCTATGCGGAGCGAAGATGACTTGACGTACAAGCTCGGTGAGATTATCAAGGCGTCCGCACATGTACGGCGGTGTGAGCAAGAGGGTGCGCCTGCGCATGTTATCAGCGAGCACGAGCATCTGCTCCAGGCAAGTATCACAGGAGACAAATTCAAGTGCAACTATTGACTGGCTGATTGTAGTTCCACGTTGCCACCTATATGGACAACGACATTGCCGGTATCCCTCAGGCATTGCAGAAGTCTGGCCGTCCGGTGAAGGCTATCCGTGCGCGACTAAAGGGGAAAGAGGGGCGTCTGCGTGGTAACCTGATGGGCAAGCGTGTGGACTTCTCTGCGCGTACAGTCATCACGGGCGATCCTAATCTGGAGCTGGACGAAGTGGGAGTTCCTCGCAGCATTGCCATGAATTTGACTTATCCCGAGCGAGGTGCATTCTTCGTATTTGCTTCGGGTGGTGGAACTTACATGCCGTTGTAGTCACGCCCTATAACATCGCATACCTTCAAGAACTAGTGCGCAACGGCCCGACTACATACCCTGGTGCACGATATGTCGTGCGAGATACTGGAGAACGTATTGATCTGCGCTATAATAAGCGTGCTGACGCATTTCTGCAATACGGGTGGATTGTCGAGCGGCATCTGAAGGATGGAGAGTGAGTTGGATGGGGAAATGATCGCACTGATTTTCATGCTGACTCCCGTTTCAGCTTCGTGTTGTTCAACCGGCAGCCTAGTTTACACAAGATGAGTATGATGAGCCACCGTGTGAGGCTGATGCCATACTCTAGTGAGTACATGCGCCCTCTCGCGTGCTCTGCGAGAAATTAATGAGTACAGCCTTCCGACTGAATCTGTCCGTGACGCCTCCATACAATGCTGATTTCGACGGTGATGAAATGAACATGCAGTAAGTCGCCTTGGGTCTTATATGGGATACGTTATTCACGTCTTCCAGCATTCCACAGAGTGAAGAAACACGTGCCGAACTGTCGCAAATAGCATGGGTTCCCCGTCAGGTAACCACATCTTCTCTCATTCACGAACATTATATTTAACTGGCGCATAGATCATCTCGCCACAAGCCAATAAACCTGTCATGGGCATTGTGCAGGACACGCTTTGTGGGATCCGCAAGTTCACGCTGCGAGATACGTTCCTGGACTGGAACCAGGTTCAGAATATCTTGTTATGGGTCCCTGGCTGGGACGGCAATGTGCCAATACCCGCTATCATCAAGCCAAAACCCATGTGGTCCGGGAAGCAGATTCTTAGCATGGTGATTCCCCGCGGTATTAACATCCACCGGGCCCCAGATCCTAAGTCCTCGAACCCCATCTTCGACGACGGCATGTTAATTGAGAATGGCGAAATCATCTTTGGTGTTGTTGAGAAGAAGACCGTGGGCGCTTCGCAGGGTGGTTTGGTGCACGTCGTCTTCCGCGAGAAGGGACCTGAGGCTACTCGTGACCTCTTCACGGGTATCCAGATGGTCGTGAATTTCTGGCTGTTCCACAACGGATTCAGTATCGGCATCGGTGACACTATTGCTGGCCCCAAGGTTATGAACTTCATCACGCAGCGCATTGGCGAGAAGAAACAGTTGGTCGCGGAAATTATCGAGGAGGCATATCACGACCGTCTGAAGGCATTGCCCGGTATGACCATCCGAGAGTCCTTCGAGAGCAAGGTAGAACGGGAGCTCAATCGCGCTCGTGATGACTCTGGTCAGTACGCGCAGAAGAACCTGAAGGATGACAACAACGTAAAGCAGATGGTTACGGCTGGCTCCAAGGGTTCATACATCAATATCTCGCAAATGTCTGTTTGTGTCGGGCAGCAGAGTGTTGAGGGTCGTCGTATCCCATTCGGGTTTCGTCACCGTACTCTTCCTCATTTCACCAAGGATGACTTCAGCCCGGAGGCACGTGGCTTCGTCGAGAACTCATATCTGCGAGGGTTGACGCCGCAGGAGTTTTTTTTCCATGCTATGGCTGGAAGAGAAGGTCTTATTGATACCGCTGTCAAGACGGCAGAAACAGGTTACATCCAGCGTCGTCTTGTCAAGGCATTGGAGGATGTCATGGTTCACTATGACGGAACGGTACGCAACTCGCTCGGAGACCTCATCCAATTCGTGTACGGCGAAGACGGTATGGACGGCGCGTTCATCGAGCGCCAGAAGATCGAGACATTTGGCCTTGACAATGAAGCCTTTGAGCACAACTATCGTGTTGATGTCACAGACGGCAAGAATGGTTTCCTGCCCAACACCCTGCAGATCGGCGTGGATGACAGCTCTCTGGAGCTACAGATGAAGTTGGACGAAGAATATAACGAGCTTCTGACCGACCGCCGTCTTCTGCGGGAATTCATATTTCCCCAGGCGGACGGCCTTAATCCTCACTATCTGCCTGTCAACCTTCACCGTATCATTCAGAACGCCACCCAAATCTTCCACATCGACAAGCGGAAGCCGAGTGATCTGGAGCCTGCCTACATCGTCGAAGCCGTTCAGCAGCTCAATAACCGCTTGGCTGTCGTCGTTGGTGATGATCCTCTGACGAGGGAAGTCCAAGCCAACTCATCGCTGACTTTCCGCATGCACGTCCGTGCCACCATGGCCACCCGCCGCGTGCTCGAACAGTTCCATCTTACGAGAGAGGCATTTGACTGGGTCCTTGGTGAAGTAGAAGCCAAGTTCAACCAGGCGCTGGTGAACCCGGGAGAGATGTGCGGCACACTTGCTGCTCAGTCGATTGGTGAACCGGCCACGCAGATGACGCTCAATACGTTCCATTATGCCGGTGTCTCCAGTAAGAACGTGACACTTGGTGTCCCGCGTCTGAAGGAGATTATCAACGTTGCCACTAAAATCAAAACACCCTCCCTCACTGTCTACCTCGAGCCTGATATTGCCGAAGAGAGTCTGCTTGCCAAGAACGTCGAGCAAGAGCTCGCATATACTTCATTGCGTACCGTGACGGCAGCCGTGGAGATCTGGTATGACCCAGACCCGAGTTCCACCATCATCGAGGAGGACTCCGTCTTCGTAGAGTCATTCTTTGCCATTCCCGACGAGGACATTGAGTCCAAGCTGCATCTGCAGTCGCCGTGGCTCCTTCGTCTCGAGCTCGACCGTGCCAAAATGATTGATCGCAAGCTCACCATGGCTTATGTTGCCGGTCGCATCGCGGAGAGCTTCAAAACTGATCTCTTCGTCATATGGAGTGAAGATAACTCGGAGAAGCTCATCATCCGTTGCCGTGTGCTCGGCGGTGGTGACAAAGATGACGAGGGACTGGGAACAGTCGAAGAAGACATCTTCTTGCGCCAGCTTGAAAACACCATGTTGAATTCTGTCAGCTTGCGCGGTGTCCCTGGCATTCAAAAAGTCTTTTTGCAGCAGCATGACAAGGTGTTTATCGATAAGACAGGCTCCATCAAGTCAAAGAAGGAGTGGGTGTTGGAGACGGACGGTATCAACCTCAAGACTGTCATGTGTATCGATAGCGTCGACTTCACTCGTACGTATTCAAACAGCTGTGTTGAGATCTTCAATGTGCTGGGCATTGAAGCAGCCCGCGCTGCTATCATGAAGGAGTTGCGTGGGGTCATCGAATTCGACGGTTCCTACGTCAACTATCGCCATCTCGCTCTTCTTTGCGATCTCATGACGCACCGAGGCTCTTTGATGGCAATTACCCGTCACGGCATCAATCGTGCTGACACTGGAGCGCTCATGCGCTGTTCATTCGAGGAGACGGTGGAGATTCTCATGGAGGCAGCTGCGGTCGGGGAGAAGGACGATTGTCATGGCATCGCCGAGAACGTCATGTTCGGCCAGCTAGCGCCAATGGGCACTGGCGCCTTTGATGTAGCTCTCGACATTGACATGCTGAAGGACGCTATCGTCGATCATCGCCTGCCAGTTCAAAACATGCTAGCGGCACAGGCAGATGGTGGTATGACACCAGGACAAGTGGCAATGACGCCATACGACACCAATTCTCCTGCGTGGTCAGAAGGAAATTTCAAAGGAGAATCGGCCGCCTTTTCTCCTCTTGCTGTCAATGGCGGCGAGGATCCCGCAAACTTCTCCTTCCTTGGGTATGGGCAGAGTCCTCTTGGTGCCGGAGGCATGTCGCCTGCAGGACCTGGGTACAGCCCCAGTTCTCCCAATACATACTCGCCGACATCGCCATATGTTCCACAATCACCGTTTGGCGGCGCTACATCACCTTTCGGCACATCCCCATATGCTACTTCTCCTTTCTACGACCGTGGCAGAGGGCCTACATCGCCGACGTATTCGCCGACATCTCCTGCACTCAATCTCACGTCTCCAGGATATTCGCCAACGAGCCCACGTTATTCTCCCACTTCTCCGTCGTTCTCACCCACGTCGCCGCGCTACAGTCCACAATCTCCATCATTCTCCCCCACGTCACCGCGGTACTCTCCCACCAGTCCCTCCTTCAGTCCTGCTTCTCCGCGTTGTAAGTTTATCCCTTTCGTATCTCAAGCGTTGACTGATGTCTTGCTTTCCCAGACTCGCCAAGTAAGTACGGATATTATTCACGTATGATGTGTACTGATGAATCATTGTACCGCTCTACTCACACCTACAGCTTGTAAGTCTTCTGTTTTTGATTGACACGCTGCATACTAAGTCCAATTCCAGCACCTGCTCAAATGTCCCCATCCTCACCGAAATATTCTCCCACTTCACCAGTATCCCCCTCATCCCCAAAATACTGTAAGTCGCCCATCTTCGTCCAAAACACAACCCACTCACACTTTCCAGCTCCTACCTCCCCCACATACTCCCCAGCTTGTGAGTACTCTCACCTTGTCGTATTTCCACACCCACTGACCCCTGATCCCACCACGCAGCACCCGCATATTGTAAGACGCTTTGCCATGGATAATAAATTTAACCATCCCTAACCTCTTTTTTAGCCCCTGCTTCTCCCGCCTATAGCCCGACGTCACCCCAGTGGTCGCCCTCGAGTCCGGCACAGAACGGTCGGAGTCACTCGTACAGCACCTCGCCATCCTGGGAATAAGGCCACCTGTTGTGTTCGTTCGTTGGCGTTATTATCTAGCACGTTTTTTTCCTGTCAAAGCACTCCATGTAGATTAAGCACATTTTTTACTATACAGAGCTAGATATGCCCTATTATTCACGTCCGTAACTTGAGCGAACATGATAAAAATTTGATTTGAACGAGCTTTGCGGTATGTATGTATGCATACTAAACATGCAGGGTCAGCATAAAACCTATTTGCGGCTACGATGGCATATATAAAAAAGGAGCTTTCTCACAAACTTCCGACTCAACGCAAAAGAAAAGCGTCCAAGATATCAAATGTACGTACGAAGCAGAGCTATTTGCAAAGGAGTGGGTTTGGTGTGGGTGTGATGTGGGCAACGCCCGGCGCGCGCGCATAGTATTACACGTGAGGGTATATGAGAGAGGACAAGTGAAGAAGAACGCAAACGTAACACGTGGGGGGTGATGAGGGATATCACGATGTGATCCGACAGCTTTAATGAGGTACTGTGTTGTGCAGCGCAGCCGCTTGTAAAAATGCGAATGCTGAGATTTTAGATCAGGGGGGGATAGGAGTGGGTTGTGTAAGGAAAGAAGAAAACGTAGGCAAGAGAAAAAAGAAAAGCGAGCCAACAATCGAACCGAGCAAGCACCAGCAACTCTACCTCCAAACGCATCAGATGAAAAATTGGGTACTGCACGCATTCATCAGTCAGCGTTCCCCAAAACAAAAACAACACGCACTGCATCCGACTACAAGCATGCACTTCCATCTCCTCCATCTTGTACGAATTGAGCTCTTCTTTAATGCGCTGCGCCAACGCAGGCGTCAATCGACTCCACGTCGCAGGCTCGCTGCGACGATCATAAACAGTCGACGAAAACGTATCATAAACTGACAAATTATTTGCAAACACGAGCCTTCTGCCAGGCGTCGTCGCTGAGCGGTGCGTCAGCGTTGGTGGGTTTGTAGGGATCGTGGATAGGGCTGGTGCGGACGAGTTGGAGAGCGTGAACATGCTCTTTTCTTTCTCTGCTGGGTTGTTAGATGGGTCTAGGGAGAGAGATGATGCAGTACCTCCTGCGGAGGCATTGCTTGATGAATGCGAGGGGTGCCGATGCAGCCCATCAATATGGTCTGGATCGGGAGAGGGCATCCGGGCAAGTGGACCTAGCTCCGATGGTTGCCCCGGATGTGAGTTATACGAATTCGAGCGTATGCGACTAAAAGCAGGATTCGCTACGCTCTCGCCATTATACACCTCCTGCGAGTAATTCTCCGCGCCTATCGAGTGTCAGCATAAACAGTGCCCAGCCTACTCGATACGCACCTTTAAGGATGCCCTTTGCAGGCGTCCGATGACGCTCGACGCTGCGCCTGATATTAGTCGCCCAAGCGACGACCTCCTCGTCTTCGCCCGCAACACCTACACGAATAGTAACGTCCTCTTCTCCGTCCTCATCCCAGACTTCATCGTCGTCCCAGCCGTCCGATATGAAGTTCTGTCCGGGCTGCGGTACATAAGCATGTCCATCTTCACTCTCATCGTCATCCTCAACCACGAGACGCGTCCCATCCTCACTCACTCTACCACTCGACTCGCCAGCACGGGTAGCCGTATTCTTCTCCCACGCAGGAGGGACATGGGTCCCATTCACCTGTACCGGCTGGGTCACCTGCTCGGTACGCGCCTTTGCGGCAGCAGCCTCTGCATTACTCTTGAGGGTATGCTGCCTCGCCAGTTTAGCAGCAGGACTCAAGCCGCTCATCTCTGGACCGCTCCATTCGCCCCGATCGAGCTCTGCGACAGCGTGCGAAATGCTGGGAGCGACGACTTCGCCCTTTGCGTCCTTTTTCTTCTTTTTCTTGCCGCCGTCCTCGGCGCCTTCGGTGGACTTGTTCTTGTCTTTGAAGAGGGAGGTGATACCTGCGAGGCTGTTTCGCCTTGCGAGTTTTCCGATGGACCCGATCTTGCGGATGACGACGGAAGCAGAGGACATGGTGGATGAAAGAGAGATGTTATCGGTGCTCGCGTTAAGACGTGAATTGAACAAGGACGCTGCACGCCCTTTTTTCTTGGTCTGCACCGTGGCGGTGCTGACGGCGTCAGCGTCAGGGGACGCGGTGGGTGGAGCGTCTTTGCTTCCACCCGCAGTCGGGGATTCGTCCTCTTCTTGCAGGGCTTGGGCGGCATTGAGACTGAGGGCGCGGCGGAGTCTGCCTTTGATACCGCCTGTTTTTGCACCGATGGATGTACCTTCGAGGATAGCGGCGAGATCGGAGTCATCACGTGACATGCGCTTTTCCGCAGCCGTATAAGTGCCTTGGCTAAGCGGGGAGGGCCGGACGGGACGAGCATGGGAAGAAGAGGAAGCGGTTGCGGGTGTTGTAGCCGTGGATGTGGAACTCCTAGAGGTTGTGGTAGATGCCGAGGGACGTGGGGCTGTAGAATTAGTAGATGAAGAGGATGCGGTGCGGTGGTGTGGACGGCCATTACTGGATGATGCACTGCCTGTACGAGCGCGTGGGGTTTCTACGGGAGGTGGATTCCTAGGGCGGGATTGCTGACCCTGATTGCTAGTTGTACGTGGGCGTGTACCTCCAGCTCCGTGAGAGGAAGAGGAATTGACAGAAGTGCTAGAAGCGGAAGCTTCACCGCGTACGTATGGGGGTTGTAGGGAAGGAGGACTACGCCATTCCTGGTGTTCCTGGGGACGAGTATTATTTGGGCGGCGATATGGATGAAAGCCATTATATTGAGCCGCATCTGATGAAGCTGAGCGCTGTGCCTGAGGAGGAGCAGGGTAGTGAGAATGAGGAGGGGGAGTGCCACTTGGAAATGGAGAGAATAACTGGGTGGGGTTAAAATATTCAGCTGGAGATGATGGCTGTGAAGTGGATCGTTGTTGGTGAGCATGGATCTGTTGTTGTTGAGAATACATCATCTGCTGGTATGCCCACTGAGCTAGTTGAGCATTTGCTTGGGGGTCGAAGTAAGGGTTTTGCTGTTGAGATTGGTAAGGAATCTGTTGTTGTTGTTGTTGTTGTTGTTGCTGCTGCTGTTGTTGTTGATTTTGTTGATAGTAAGAAGGGTAAAAGGGTTGAGCAGAAGGACTTGGAGTCCAAGCGCCATGAGGCTGCTGTTGAACTGGGTATGGATAAGGTTGGATGGGTATGTTAGATTGTTGTTCGTTTGATGGTGAAGAACGTTGACGTGGTATTGAAGGATCCATTGTTTGAGGAGTACTATGATCGCGAGGTGGGTGCCAATCTTGTGGTGCGAGAACGGCCATTAACTAAATCGTGCAAGTTTAGATGTAAAATGAGAAAATTAAGATTAAAACTCACAATTTTTTTTATTAACAAGAGAGATTCAAATGGAGTCCTGGCGGTCGTCCAACTCCTTTGAAAGAAAAAAAAAAAAAAGAGGACGACTATGAGAACGACGGACAACGAATACCGCGACGACCAACAACAGCTCAATAACCAAATAAATCAAAACAAATTGTC